>OVBE01001881.1:0-33642 GCA_900406425.1 Iberis pinnata | reverse complement strand
ATATAAAGTTAAACACACTTTTTTCATAGATAGTACCACCTCATTTCACATGTTTTGAAATTTTGACACATCATTATTCTCCATTAATTATACCTCATCCATCCTCTTTCATAAAATTCAACAAATTAAACCACTCACCTAAAAACTCAAAGTCTTTCCTTGACAACTAATCCAACAATTTCCTATAAAATTTGAAAATGCATTTCTTTTTGAGTTGTTGCTAACAAAAAATCTTTAATAACTTCATTAATACTATAATATTTGAGATTGCATAGACATAAAATAAATATAAATGATCTATTTTAGAATCATACATAGAGCTGTCAGACGGGCCAACCCGCGCCTAACTGACCCGTTCCGCTTCGGACACAATTTTGTTTAGACCGCGACGGGCCAGCCCGTTAAGACCGCAGTTCATGTATACATTGTCCAGGCCCGCACCGCTAAGTCCAACGGGTTAGCGGGCCAGCCCGCGGGTTCCCATTTTGACCATGTTCTCTTCTTCTTCTTCTTCTTCATTTTTTTGTTACAGTCACTTCTTCAATTTCTCCTGGGTTCCTATTTTGCTCTACAAGACTTTGAAATCCTCACAGAGATATCATGGCGGTTAAATTAATAATTAATCAAATCATCCAATAGATTTATACACTCTATGGATCAAGTTATCATTTGGGCACATCAACATAATTTTATAATTAAAAGTAATAAAAAACATAACATGAATATGAAGAACCATCGTAGAAATTTTGGATCAAGATATCAGTAACCAATATTTTAACTTAAATCATAAAGTAACCATGAACGTTTTCCGTTGACTTCATCAACTAATGATCATTAAGAATAATGAAGAACCATCATAGAAGTTTATCCTAGAAAGAAAGATAAGAGTAAAACAAATGTATTATATAAAAAAATAACATGAATTTGAAGGTATTTCTTCATCAACAATTCAACATTCATCTTCATTAGCAACACACGATTGGAATGAAGGCAATAATTCATCTTCACCACCAAATTTTGTGTCCTCTTCTACATAATCACATAAAAAGATAGTTAATATAAAAACTTATAATTGTAAAGTAGTAAAACTTATAATTTACCATTCTCATATAATTCAAAACCCCTTAACCAATTCCGACTGTAAATCAAAGTTTGAACGTTTTTTGAAAGAAGACAACTTCTATACTTGTTCAAAACTCGAGCTCCAATGCTAAAATATGATTCGGAAGCTACCGTTGTAATAGGAATACTAAGAAGATCACAAGCCATATAAGTCAATTCTCCATAACGTTTAGAATTATCTTTCCAATATTTCAGAATATCCAAACTCTCATAATTCAGCATGTCTAATGGTGGTTCCTCAACAACAACATTTGCTTTGCGAAATGCAAAGAAGTCCTGTAACATTATCAAACACATGTAAGATAATAAACCAATTATACTAAAACAGAGAAGCATTAAAAACAGGAAAAGATTCATAATGAGACTTAGATAATTAACCAATTATACTAAAACAGAAAGCATTAAAAAAGTGTAAGGTCAAAGTCTCCTAATGTATCCAACTTAGATAATCAAGTAATCAACCAATACTTAAATGTATCTGCTTTTTTACTCACAATAAACCGAGCATAACAAACCTGGCCATGAAGAAAAATATGCCTTTTTCTTTTAAAGTTTAACACGAAGAAAAACATAAGAACATACTTACGTCGTAATTGATGAAATTTCTTTTTTTTTCTTCGTCATCACCTTTTTGTTGAACCGTTTCACTTGTCTCTGTAGCAGGCGATGCCAACTTGGACTTACTCGCATATGCCTTAAAAAAAGTACGTAGTCTCTCCCGCAAATGTTTCATCTTATTCTGACAAGAGTTCTTATCAAGTCTTCCAAAACAGTATTTTGCAAGAGTTAGCTTTAACCTTGGATCAAAGACTGTTGCCATTGCAAAAATATCACTAACTTCTTCCCAATACTTATCAAACTTTTCTTTCATTGGTATAACCATCTTTCTGATAATATAATCTCTGTTAGACTCATTCTCTTTCAACCAGCTTTGGATCTTCCACACTTGCATGAAATACAAGTTCAAAGTTGGATATGTAGAACCAGACATAAGATGAGTGATCACATCAAATGGCTCTAAAAATTCACACATTTCCTTCATTCGTTTCCATTCATCATCTGTAGGGAGAAACTTGTAGTTTTTGGCATCAATGACTTTGAGATTACCAAATGCTTGTTTATATGTGATGGCCCTCTCAAGAATTTTATATGTTGAATTCCATCGAGTTGGCACATCTAATAGCAAACCAGCCTTCAATTTTATGCCAACAGATTCTACACATTTTGTAAACAATATCTCACGAGACTCGGAGGCTTGAACATACTTGATACTTTCCCTGATCTTGTGCAATGAATCACCAATCTTTTTTAACCCATCTTGAACAATAAGATTAAGTATATGTGCTAAGCATCTGACATGAAAAAAATCTCCTCCACACAACAAATTATTCTCCAACACAAGTTGAGTTTTCAAAATATCTTGCATTGTATCGTTGTTTGTAGCATTGTCTAACGTGATGGAAAAAACTTTTTTTCTCGATTCCCCATTCTTTCCATAATCCAAGAAGCTTCATTGCTAAGTGCACACCAGTATGGGGAGGTGGTAAAGCACAAAACGCCAGAGTCTTGTTGTTCAATTTCCAGTTTTTGTCAATGTAATGTGCAGTTAAACACATATACCCCTCTTGAGTTATTGCAGACCACAAATCAGAGGTGAAGGAAATCCTTCCAGGTAAGTTAGTTAGCTCTCTCTTCAACTTGACTGTCTCATTCTCGTAGAACTTGTAAACATCTGCTGCGGCTGTATTCCGACTAATAAACTTCACATCCGCATTCAAATACTTCCAAACTGATCTTACTCTCTCATACTCAACATATGAAAATGGGAGATCATGCTGAATGATACACATAGCAACCATTTCACGAAAAACCGAATGATCAATTTTTCGTGCTTGTAGTTTTTGCTTCTGTATTAATCATCATTTTACCAACATCACCATCTCTAACCTTTAATTTGCATTTTTCACGATGTCGTCTTAAACAGTTCGTACTGTTTTTGTGTGAATCATGCGCATATTCCTTTTTACAATCATTGCATTGTGCTTTTTCCTCAGGTTTGCCCGAATCGCCAAGCTTCGTAATCACCGTAAAATCATCCCAAACGTCTGAATATTGCCTTCTCTTTTTTTGGTTCTGATGACTTTCCTTTGTCATCATCATCATCATCATCATCATCATCAACCTCAATCGGCTTTCTCTTTTTTGGTTTGTATCCCTTTTCTTTGTCAGCATTATCTTTAACATCAAAAGCTGTTCTCTTTGGTATGTGAGTTGGCTTTGATCCACCATAACTCATTCGTTCATTTTCAGCATTTGCTAAATCAATGACTCTTTGAGATTCAATATCTACGGATCTCAAAGTGGGAAAATCTTCTGATCTTAAGTTGCAAAAATCTTATGAATCCTATCAATAATAACACAATGTATCACAATTAATCAAATCATCCAACAGTTTTAATACACTCATATAAACATATAATGAAACCATATCATCAACTTACCAGGTCTAGATCCATTATTAGTTTGTAACAGTTATCGTAAGTCTCAAAAAAAAAATTGTGCTCTGCCTTGTAACTCGTAAGACTCTTTGAACGAGAACTTGTTTATTCACAAAACCCTAACAAGGTATTTATAAAAGTAGAGATAAACATAAATATAGAAACTAACTTTGAATAGGAAATCAGTTCTCCTAAAATATAAGAATTTGACAATATCTCCAATAGTTTTCTTTTCATACAATTTAGGGTTATATCTACTACAAGAAAACTCTTAACCTGCTAGCTAACACAAAAGGTTTCATTCTCTTAAATCATAATTTAAAGCCAAAGTGTTTCGGTTCAGTCTCAACTTTAAATACAAAAAGTAAAGAAGAAAACAAGTCTAAAAGACGACCGCATCAAATTATCACACATAATTCTAAAGCTATAAGCAAATCAAACACAATAAACTTGATAAGAACTAGGAAGACATACCTGGAAAAAGGCAAAAGAGAAACTCTCGGTATTGCTTAATTGAAATACCTTATAATTCAACTCTAGTAGGTAGTCAATAGAGAAAGCCTTACTTGAACAAAGTTAATCATAGCTTCAGAATGTGCAATAATGTTGTAGCCTTCACCCATCTTCTTCATATTATCATCCTCTCTCTTTCCCATCAACAGTAAAACTCAAATTAAACATCATGCAGAAAAATTTTGTTATTATTTGTACAAACATATGGTAAAAATAAAGAATAATCAAAGAATGAAAATGAGAACCTGATTTTGCATGAATCGTTTAGTAAAAGGGAAAGAAAGAATCGATTACTAATTTGAATTGAAAATCGATTTTGCATTGTACATGTATTGGGTAAGATGGAAATTGATCAGATTATTAACCTTGGATCAAAGATTGTGAGCTTGAAAATTGATTTTACAATGTACAAGTATTGGGTAAAATGAAAATCGATTTTGCATTGTACATAATAAAGGTTGAAGACAAAGACATAAAAAAAACAATGGGCCAGACCGAAAACCCGAAAACCCGTAACAGGTTCACCCGCATAACCCATCTTCCGCAGCGGACAAACCCGCTAGACCCGCTATTAGATGGACAATTTTATAGATGTCCAAGCCCGCCCCGTCACGGACTTACTTGGGTCGAACCGCGGGTCATAGGCCCATTTGACAGCTCTAATCATACACTACAAAAAATGACTTAGACGAAATTTTGTTACAAAATTTTTTTGACACAAATTTGTTACATTTTATTTACGATTTTATGACAAATTTATGTTTGTCACAAATTCGTAATTGTTTAGTCATAATTTTATGACGAAAATTGTAGTGACTAAAATTTATCACAATTAGAGACATAATTGTTACATTAAATTAGTCGTAACGATTGTGAATTTTTTTCACAGAAATAAAGTCACCAATTAAAGACGTAATTGTTACATTAAATTAGTCGTAACATTTGTGACTTTTTTTTCACGAAAATAGTCACCAATTAGAGACAAAATTATGTCAACTATGTGAATTACAATTTGTGACTTTACATTTACTAAACATAAGTAAGAGCTTCGACTTAGTGATTTTTTTTATATTATAAATACGTACTATATTCTGCGATAAGTGCGGAAAATGTCATCATTATTTTTATCTTTAGATACTGTATTTTCTATGTACAATCATTGCACACAAAAATTGTTGTCTATGTAAGCCTCTTAGTAGACTTGCGATGATTGATCCTTTTAGAATTAGCCTTTTACACAAACTATTTCTCAAGCAAGCTCCCATGTACGTACATAATCTCTTCTGAAGTGACTTTGAATGAAAAAAATTATCTCCTAAAGAACAGTGAAAAACCCACTGAATTTTGAAAATTAATTACAAGTAGCTTAAAATCTCATTACCATATAAGTGCATTATATAATCAACTTAAAAATCATTGCACGGACTAGCTATGTTTCTTTCATGTGATATCAAGAATCACCTATAAAGGCAAATTAAATTTGAATAAACACTTGAGTATTTGTTACGAAGCAGGTTAGCCAAATTAGTGCTTATATGTCCAATGAAATTTGTTAATGACAATATAATAATAGTTTTTATTTTTTATTTTTTATAGCAATATGTTCTATTATGATTATGTTTTACTTCATTGCAGTTAATTATAGTATCATAGCAATGTGATTTTGCTATTAATTTCTCTCAGATACCTAAAATTAAAATTATAATAATAATTCAATTTAATTAATTTATTTAATTTATCAATAAAAAAATAATACTGAAATAATAAATGAATTAAAATTTATTAATTAATTTAAAATTCCCAAATTCTAAATACAACAAACACAATTAAGAAACTCAATACAATATACTACTCTACAACCATAATCCCTTCTCAGTCATCATCCCAACATAATAATGTACTACTTTTGCACCGCCTAAATACTTGGCTTGTGCTTCTGCACTCTTCACTTGGAGATTCTTCTCTGCTTCTCCTTTGTAAGGCTTGAAAGAGGAATTGGTCAGGCGTCTAGATGAAGCTCTTCGTGCTGAGGAAGGAGAGACTGAAACACTTAATAATGCTGATGTTGCTGCTGCTGAGGAAGCCAATCAAAAGGCTGAGATTACTCCCATAACTAGAGGCGATGTTACACCAGACCAAAAGCAAACCACTCTTGTTGCTCCAATTGAAGCATCATTATTTAGCTATGAGACAATTCCAATTGCAGCTGAAACCACTCCAGAACCAACTGAGACTAAGACGAGAACCCCACCGGAGGCTAATGGTGTAAAGGTTGATGATGTTAGATTCATAGCTGATCTTGATACAAAGCCACAGGAAGTAGATGTGGAAGATGTAGTGAAATATGAGAATAATGAACCATTTAGCGGGTTGGATGATGGGAATTCTAAGGTCCAACAAACAGAGTCAGTGCTTGAAAATTTTGCTATGTCAAACCAGGTAGTGGTCATCGCTGTTACATGGTTTGAGGTAAAATTTGATTGCATTACTACTGATTATGTGTCAAATAATGAAAATATAGAACTAAATGATAACAAAACTGTTGATAATGTCAAACTAGAACAAAATGTTAATAAGAGAAGATTATTCTAGACAACTGAAATCATTGAGAAGTGATTCATGGTTTAATTGATGCTGAACCAAATGAGTATTCAGAGAGGGACTTAGATGCACGTTCTGTTGAAAGTGAAGCAAATCCCCTTAGGCTTGAGAAGGATGATAAAAAGTCAACACATGACCTTCCTTGTGAAGCTTGGTGGAGAAGGAGAGCTATTTCTATGTATTTACACACAAGAGAAGCAAATACGATATGGTCCTTATTCTTTGCAGCTGCTGTCACAGGACTTGTAGTTCTTGGTCAACGCTGGCAACAAGAGAGATGGCAAGTTTTGAAACTCAAGTGGCAATCAAGCATCAACAGTGAGGTAACAATCGAAATTATCACAGAGAAACTTATGTCAACAATCTTTTTTATTTGCAAATACTGACCTACAAAAGCCATTCTTTGACGAGTCTTGTTTACTTGTTCTTGCACAGAAGCTAAGTAGAGTACTTGAACCTCTCTCTCGCTTGAAAGATGTGATCGTGGGAGGTAACCCACAAGCTTCTCTCATAAAGCGTGGCTCCAAACTGTTGATAATGTCAAACTAGAACAAAACTACAATAATCAGGGGTTTTAGTGAGAACTACGAACACATATCAGTAATTGCAGTCAGAGTTATTCAGCGAGATGATATGCGATGAGTTTGTGAAACCGAATCGGTTCACGTTTCCGTCTCTGGTAAAGGCTTGCGCGAAATCCAGAAAGATTGAAGAAGGAGAAAAGAATCGTGAATTTTATTCTATGATATACTTTATGAATCTTGGTGGAGATTTTATTCTCTTTGTCATGATTTCCTTTTTTCAATTATAGTTAGGGGATATATTGATCTTGATCAAGCTATATATTCCTCGTGATTTTATTCCCTAACTTATTTGAGACTAATTTTATCAAGAGTGGGTTTATAAATACAATTAAAAAGAACGAATATTTTGATAGAGAAATAGAAGAATAATAAGATCAAGACGTGTTAACAAAAAGAAAAATAAAAATGATAGGTTTTCTATACATAAGATATACATAAAATATCTTGATCAACGAAGTAAGTTTTGGCATAATCAATTTTGAATTTTTTCTTTTTGAGTCTATACTTCGATTTGTCTCTTTTAACTTTTGAATTTTCAGGTTTTATTCGATGACTTCGGATAACAATATTTATGTTACAAGGCGTTGAATGTACGAAAGAATTGACTGCACAACTAATCAAGTTTCAGAAGAATTTTGCCAAGGACTTGGAAATTTTATGAGATTTGCAAAAAAACAACCTTTGTTTCTTGAGAATGGTAAACTTTTCTGTCCATGTTTTAAGTGTGAGAATGGAAAGTTATTGCAAGATGAGAACGTATGGAAGCATTTATATAATAGAGGTTTTATGCCAAAGTATTGGGTTTGGATTTCTCATGGTGAAGATTATTCAATTCTAGAGAATCATCCAGACAATGTTGGTAATTCAACAAACGATGATGAAGATGATGTTGGGTCTAAATCAGACATGGAGACAGAAAACCCTTACGTTCAAATGGCTTCTGATGCATTTGTAAATGTAGAGTCAATATATTGCGAGAGTATGGAAGAAGAGCCTAATAGTGATGCAAAAAAGTTTTTTGATATTTTAAATGATGCAAAGCATCCTATTTATGATGGTTGCACAGAAGGTCTATCGCAACTATCTTTAGCATCTCGACTTATGAGTTTGAAGACTGATTATAATCTGCCGCAAAACTGCATGAACGCGATTTCTCAGATGCTAAAAGAATATTTGCCTCAAGGTAACAACTCTATGGATTCCTATTACGATACCAAAAAGCTTATGCGCTCTTTGGGACTACCTTATCATAAGATCGATGTTTGCCAAGATAATTGCATGTTATTTTGGAAAGACGCACACGTATGACTATGGGAAGGACAAAAAGAACGCGAATTATGGAGTTTGTGTGAAAGGTACATCATCTTGCGGATCAAGTGAAGAACCAGATTTTTACGGAGTAATAAGAGAGATTTTAGAATTAGACTATCCTGGATCAATCAATCTTAAAGTTGTGATTTTCAAATGCGTTTGGTATGATGCTACCGTTGGAAAGGGCATACGAATCAACAAGTCGGGAATTATCGATATTAATCCTGCAACAAGATATGTAAAGTACGATCCTTTTATCTTGGCTTCACAGGCAGATCAAGTGTGTTACATACCGTATCCACGGGTGTCTAAAAAAAAGATCAGCAATGGAAAGCAACAGTCGTTATAAGACTGAGAGGAAGAATATTCTCTAATCAAAAAGTAGATTTTACAGCAATGCAATACGAAAATGATTGTCAAGTTAGTGTTGTTGATACATTAGAAGTTGAAACACTAACAAATGTAGAAGTGCAAGCAGAAGAACTTGATGATATAGAAGAAGAAACAGATTCAAAATCAGATGCAGAACATGAAAATTTTGATATGGAATTAAGCGAAGAAGAATCGGAGTAATATGTCGAACGAGAATAATTTTATAATTTTTTTTTTTTACATGTGAGAATATTTATTTTATTATTTTGGTTTAACAATGAAAGGTGATTATAGAATTTCAAGGAAAAAAAAGACTTTTGTTTTAGTGTTTTTCTTACAAGACTCGTCTACTTTTATAATACTAGTCCCTTAATTAACTTTACCATCACCGACTCTTTTTCTCTGATTTTTTCTTCTATTTTTAACTTTGCTAAACTGAAATCGATGGGTACCCGAAATCGATGAAGATGAATATTTGGTTGATTGCTTACCAGATGTGAAGACAAATGATTTGTTAGGCGATGATGGGATTTTCATCTAGGTGAAGAAGCTTGAGACGAATCCATTTGAAGATTGGTATGGAATCAAGTATCGATTAAATGACTAATGTAGAAAAATAGAAGAATCACTATTTTGAAGAATATACAAATTCATTTGAAGATTGTGTAGCCATACGTGAAAATAGCTAATGTAGAAGAATCTTTGGTAAAACCTTTGTTGTCGCTTGTAGATTTTCTTATGACCTTCTCACCTTCCATATCTTCTTGTGCTTCATTTTGATCTTTCTCATCTTGTTCCTTGTCAAACCTCTCTTCTTTTTCATTTTCAGCTACTGCACCAGGCTCAGGCTCCCACTCCCAAAAAAAGTCAATAACATGAAATTTTCAAAAGGGATTTGAGCAACACTTGGATGAATAAGTACTGAATATACAAGTAACACGAAGATACATCTTCATTGAAGTCACTGTCAAATTCATCAGCAACTTCAGCTTATGCTTCATAGTTATCATCATGCTCTTCCTGTAGATAAGAAAAAAGGTAAAGAAATATGTAAATGATAACATACAATTGAAAGGTATGAAGTGATATATATCACTGTGTATGTGTAAAGGTACTCAACAATTTGTGCATAGGTCATGTATTGATCATCCGTTAAAGAAGGTTTTGCTTTCTCTCACTACACCACTTGCAAAGCACAGTTTGATGATAATCATTATATTTGTCAAATGCTAAGTGCTGGTTCTTATCTGATATTTGGTTTAATGATTCTTGTTTGGATTCAAATTATAGAAGTTTTGATCCTAAATAACAATCTAATCTTTTTGTTAGTGTTGTTGCTTTACCAAATTAGTAGTAAGTTTGATTTTCTTTTTGTCTTTCTTCTTCTTGTTTATCAAATTAAGACAATGTGAATCAACTTATGTATTTCTTCTTGTTNTATATATATATATATATATATATATATATATATATATATGCTTACAGGTTTGATTTATAATTTGGTTTGAAACTCAGTTCTTTTATGAAGGAATTTGTCTTTATGTTGTTTCACTCGTTTTGCGATCTCTAACACTAAGTTTATTGATAGGAGATTGAATTTGGGTAATATTTTTTATTGATTTTGGATTTAGCTGATTGACTTTTGTATTTGTACAATTATAGGTACTACTCTATGTATAGTCATGTGGAGAAATTAGCAGAAGAGATAAGGAAAGGAGCCGCTTCTGTTGAAGGTATTGAAGCCAAACTATGGCAGGTTAATTTCTTACTACTTAATTAGTCCATCACTTAGGATTCTAACTTCTCTTCCTTCCACTGAATCGTTGATGAATGATGATTCAAAGTTTCTTTGACTAGTATGAAAATAAGAGTTGTTACATTCATTCAGGTGTTAATTGAAGTCTCTGGTTGATTCGATGAACTATGACTTTAATTCGATATGAAATCAATTTTAGTAGTGAATAATCAAGTAGATCAGACTCAAATTGTCTGTAGAACTAAATGCAACATTTTTTTTTTGGATCTTATGTTATTATAGGCAGAGAAAGAGCTACAAGTGAGCAAATCGCATATTTTAGCATTGAAGCAAGAAAGTATACTATCAATAGAACACATATGTTTGATGCTTGAACAAAAATAGTTGCGCAAAACCTCAAAATCTCAATACTCATATCTAGCATCGAAGATATCAATTCCAAATACCAATGCTCTATACAGAAATTGAGGTTTGGTCATTCTCGAATCTATGTTGCTTGCTTGATGGTTATGATTTATGAATAGGCTGATCTTGATTTTACAGCATGATTTTCTATTGGAGGATAGGATGCTGAAGAGTATGAGCTTTAGAAACCGAATCAGTGAGGTATAAATGTTAATCACAAATCACAAGCCAGTGTCCTGTTTTGGTTCAAGAAAATGATACGTAGCTTTATGAGATTTAACAAGGTATTATCAAATCTTTAGGTTTCTCAGCTTAGCTCAACGTTCAAGGAATTTTATGGGAAGAACAATTGTCTAAAGAACACATATTACAATACGATTCATGTTTCCTAATCAACTTGAAGCAGCAAGATATGAGGGAAACGAAAAGAAAGATCAAAAGCGTCCCGCCCAAATCTAGGTATTGTTAGCAAATTATTTATTTTTCAGAAATCACATCTGCTTTTTATCAAATCGAATTTTTAAAAAATCAATTTAATAGAAACTTAACTTTTTTGGCAAAATAATGTTGTTGCCGCTCTAATTTCATTTAAAAGTGGATAAGTTTTAGGTTTTCCCTCTTATTTTTCTTATGTTTTTAATACCCTAAGTCTCACACCATCTATATAAAAGGTTATAATAGTCGCCTCTTTAATCCTCAAATTGCAGAAATCAGTTTTTCTTATATAGGTTAGAAAAAAAATCTATCGTCCCTTGAAGTTTTCCTCTTTATTTTAATCACTTATTTCTTCATGATAGAAACAACATTCTGTTTATCTGTCTCGTTTTTCCTTTGAGTTAGAAAAGTAAATTTATTTCTTCATTAATTTGCTAGTAAGAACTGTGTATAAATCATCTTATATAAAATCTGTTTTTTATGATTCTTTTAACGCCTTATGTATGATCTGTTTTATCTAGTGTTTATTTTAATCCTTTTTCTCTCGATTTTGTAGATGCATCCATCGATCAGAGACATATCTCAGTTTGCTGGTTCTCAAAGAGCAGTCTCTCCTAGACTTGTAGATCCACCAGTTGTAAACCGTGAACAAAATGAAGATAGGGAAGACTTTGTTCCCATTGTACATGATTTTCGAGTGCTCCACCCGTCTAGAAAGAATGGAGCTAAATGGTATCAATTTTTCGCTGAACAAATAATATGCAATGTTAAAATCTAAATATATGTGTTTTATTCCATATGTAACAGGTTCAAAAACAACACTGAAGTATCAACTTGTGTTCGCAAGATCATTGAAAGTTGTTTTAGAGGACCATGGTATAGCTGGAAAAAAGTACCACCTCATTACAAACGGGCATGGTTCTCAACATTTAAGGTGTGATTCTATCTTTTTAAAAATGCATTTAAATTTGATTTTATTGTTAGATCAATGAAAAACGTTAGTATTGTATCACAGCCTTTCACATCAGTAAGAGCTTATAAGATTGGTTGACTTTTTTGGCATTAGATTTAACGAATCTGGTTTGTACCAAATTTTTATGAACTTCATCTTCGTCTCTTAACGAATCTGGTTTGTACCAAAGTTACAGATAAACAATTTAGGCTTTACTAGACTTACTATTAGTAATTTTATGTCTCAAATATTTATATCTTAAAATTTTTATTGCAGACAAAGTTCGAGTGGGATGTCTCAATTGATAACTTGGTTAAAATCAATTTTGAAAAACTTGCTGCAAGTCGTCTCAGGGGAATGGTTAGTCTTGCAAAATCTAACAATGAAAAACCTGATTGGATTCTTTCCTAAATATGGAAGGTAATTACTGACTATTGGAAAACACCGAAAGCCATAGAGAAAAGTAAGAAAGCTCGTTCTGCACGACTTTTTGATCGCGACGGTTTGGGTCCACATTGTCACAAATCAGGTTCTCGTTCTTATGCTAAAGTTTAAGATGTATTGGTAAAGGAAATTTTCTCTTTACTTTACATACTTATTATGTTTTCTTTTTAACTTTTGATTATAAATGTAACTATACTGTAATGTATTATTTGTAGGAAGCAAATAACGAGGATTCTTCGTTTATTGTTGTGATGAAAAAAACACACCTAAAGCCGGATGGAACATACATATATGAAAGAGCAAGATTAATTGCTGAAAAATATGATGAACATGTGCAAGAGTATTTATCACATATGGAGTGTATGGAAGGAGAGATTTTAATAGGAGATAAGCTTACCCAAAAGGAAAAAAATGAGATTTACAAAAAGGTATTATTTAGTATTATTCAAATAATTCACAAAAGTTGGTCTAAATAAGTACTTGTTTTTGTGTCTTTGGACTTAACTTAGGCTTGTTTTCTTGTTTTTAATGAATTGTGTAATCGTTGATTCTTTAAGTTGTGTTTCACATGTCTGTCATCATATGTCTGTCGTCATATTATTAATGGTTGATTGGTTAATTTTGTTTAACTTGTGTTATTTTGTTGCTGTTGTGAGTATATATAGTTCTAAGTTATTAGCTTTTATATAGGTTGTTGGAATATCAAAACAAGGTCGTGTGTTTGGACTGGGATCAATTTAAAGTGAAGTTTCTATATCTCCAGATGCTCCATCAAATTTACCAATCTCAAATGAAGTCGACATACTAACTCACCGAATTGAAGAAATAGACACCGAACTGAAGAAAAGCCAAGAAGAAAATTTGCTTCTCAAAAAACGTCTTGAAGTTATCGAGAACTTTTGCTTCTCCACAAATTCTCAAGAAGTTTAATGTGTTTGTTTATGTTTCAAAGTTTGGTTTAAGTTTAATTATGCTATTTGTTAGGATTTTTTTTTTTAGACATTTCATGTTATTTCATTATTATTGATTTAATCATATTACATCCTCTTTTAAAAAAAATTTATCCAAAATATTAAATTAATTAAAAATAAATTATTCAATTATATTAATATTTTTTTAATCCAAAAAATTAAATTAAATTAAAATAAATTATTCAATTATATTTATAATATTTTTCTGGTCATAAAATATTAATTTGTAATTGTGACAAATACTATGAAATTTTGTGGTACAAATTGTTATGATTAGATATATTAGTTTTTTATAATGGACGACAAATTTAAGACTTCATGATAATAAAAAAGTGTAGAAATTTGATGCATTATTTGTGATTATGTGATAGTCACAAATTGTTATGATTTGATACATTATCTTTGTTATGATGAGTGACAAATTTAAGACTATATGATAGTCACAAAGTACGAATATTTAAAACTATCATTTTTGTTAGTAATTGTGACGAACAACCATTGATCTTTTAGTCATTAGTAGTGACTATTTTGATACTATACTTTTGTCACCACAAGTGACATATTTGAAATGTTATTACAGCCATGACAAATGGCGATTATGAGACGATTATTTTAGTCTCTATGTGATACAAATTTGTTACTATTATGAACCGTAACAGTTTAAGACAAAATAGTTACTAAATAATTCGTCACAAATTGTGTGACGTTTTAGTGACGAAAAAAATTTGTGACACACGTATTGTGACTGTTCAAAAATCATAACAAATTCGTAACAAATTTTGTATTGTGAAAAAAATTTTATTATTGTGACGAAAGAATTTATCAAAATTTGTTCAGTTTTTGTAGTGATAAGTCTTTTAAATATAATTATGGACAATTAATTTCTTATTTTCTGTTTATAAATAAATTAATGTACGTTAGTCTCATTTTCTTATCTTTCCTGAACATAAAATTAAAGTAACTATAAATTTTTAGCCTATAAAACAAAACCTATAAATTTAGAATTTAATTAATCATATATATATATATATATATATATATTTGAATAAATAAATGATATGATATACATATTATCGAAAAACTATTTCAAAATAAATAAGAAGATAGAAAATATATAAACTTTAGCGGCGACTCTTATGGTGATTTTTCAAAAAATAAGGTTTCCTTTTCTTGCCTTCCGTCGCAAGCATCTCGGTGGTTCGTCCACCGGTGTCTCTGATGATCTCTCCGCCGGTGACTCCAGATGCACCACACGGTGTGTCTTCCTAGCATAAGTCGTCTTGGAACGCCGCAGTCACATCGGCTCTTCAGGAGCTTCAAGATCTCTCTCCACCGCCTGCGTTTAGTCGTAACGGGGGTGTGGCTTCGACTGCAATCCCAAAGCACCTACTGGTTGATCCTTAGTCTTTATGGGCTAAGTTCTTAGTAGGATTCTTCATTGGTGAAGCTCCTCATATTGGGAAAGTGCACGCTACTGTTAATCGATTGTGGAACCGTGATGGCAAAGCGTCTAAGATCGACGTTCAATTTATCAAAACTGATACACTTTTATTTCGTATTGAATCATTAGAATTGCGTAACAATATTTGTCGTAAGAAATAGTGGCATATTTATAATACTTTGCTTTAGTGCAGGAATGGAGTCCACCGAAATCACAAGCAAAGCCCAACCTTACTTCAATGCCCTTATGGGTGGATTTCAAAAACGTCCCTGATAATCTATTCTCTCATGCAGGACTGAAGTTTTTTGGAAATATTGTTGGAGACTTCCAGCGGTTACACCCTAATACGGAACGTTGTGTGCGACTTGATGTGGGTCGAGCTATGGTAGTTGTTGACTTAGATATGGAGCTTTTCACCGCAATTAAACTCGATGGATCGGAGAGTCCGGTATTGATCTCATACCTGTGGTTACCGCCAAGGTGCACTACTTGTCGAAGCTAGGGCCACAAGTCTCAAGCGTGCAAGAAATCTGGCTCCAGACCAACTCAAATACCAGCTCAAATATCGGATGATGCTCACCAACGGGCCACTGCTAACCCTCTAGCTACCAAGCCCATCATGGAGAATGCGATCCCCATTTCTCATCCCACTGAAGAAGCACCAACAGTCCCGCCTATTACTAATAAACTAATGACCACACACACTAATCCTAACGCCACTTTGATCCCCTTAGTAGCTATGGCTACGGAGGAACATTCCAACACTCCCCATCTTGATATTATGCAATCTTCTCACCATGATATTACTACTGTTACTAATGTCTCTCCTTGTGTTGCTCATGTAGATTCACCTCAAGGAACCGTACCTCCACTCTACGTTGGCACTATCCTACCTACTGTTCCGTTAAATGACCCAGCTCTAGAAAGGATTCAAGGCATCAATATTCTGTCCCAGCAACCTCCTAGTATCGAAGACAACCACACCGTGTCCACCGATTCCCTTCAAGCTTTAGAATGGACAATCGTGAAGAGAAAAAGCCGATTTGCTTCTTTATCACCTACTAAACTTGCTTCTGTTGACCTTAATGTTATTGCGGCGTTCTCACCTTCTCGGTTTGTTGTTCTTGCAGATAACAAGGATATGGGGGATGAGGAAAAAGAGGAAAGCCAAGTCTCATAAAGTGAATTTCCTGACCATAAGGAGTCCTCTAATGTAGGCCACTACAATACTCGTACCAAGGTGAAACAATTTGACCATGTTGCGGGCAACCGTAAAGTAACTAAACCTGGAGTCACTAAGAAACATGTCAATGTCTCCTCTTAGAGGCAGCAATGATTATGTCTCTATTCGCGTGGAATACCCGAGGCTTTAATCAGCCTCACAAGCATTCTATTATCCGTCATTGGCATCAAGTTACAAACCAGCAGTTTGGTTGTCTTTTAGAAACACGGGTTCAATCTCACCATTTTTCCTGTATTTTACAGGCAACTCTTCCTTGTTGGCACGCTATTCATAACTATTCAGCTCATCGTTTAGGGCGTATATGAGTTTGTTGGAAGGAGGATGTTGTTGTGACCCCCCTTCTAATCACCTCTCAACTTATTACGGTTCTTTCTAGTTTAGAATTTGGGGTTATGGTCCTGATATCTTGTGTTTATGCTTCGAATTTTCAGGGTGATCGGGTTCATCTCTAGAATCCCTTACTAGATAGTCTCCGTTCATATGGCCCTTCAGCCATTCTATGGCTCCTCATGAGTAACTTTAATGAAATTTTATCAAGTTCGGAGTGATCGAACCACCCCACTCGTCAGCGTTTAGTAGGGATTTTGCATTTTCAAGAGTTTGTTAATTGTATGGACCTGACCGACTTGTCATATGTGGGCCCGTGTTTTACATGGACAAATCATCATGCTGCAGACCCTATAGCACAGAAGCTTGATAGAGGTTTGGTCAATGACAAATGGATGAATGTTTTCCCGCATTCGTTCACAGTGTTCGAAGCCAATGGGGTCTCGGATCATACGCGTTGCATTATCTACCTCTCTTCCTCTCTTTCTACTTCCCGCAAGCCTTTCAAATTTAATAATTTTCTTATTGATCACCCAAATTTTTTGCAGATAGTTGATGAAGCATGGCAGATGCATCCCCCCCTTTCCCATTCTCGTCTAGCTATTCGGCTTTTCCACACTAACCTCAAGCTCTTGAAGACTATTGTTCGACACTTAAATCGGTCCTCCTTCGGTGATGTAATTGGCCAAACTCGAGCAGCCTATGATCGTCTTCGCTCTTGCCAACATCAAGCTTTCATTGATCCCTCCCCATCAAATGTCCAAGCTAAAACAGATGCGGCTCGACAATGGTCCTTTCTAGCGAGTGCTAAGGAGAAATTCTATCAACAAAATTCGCGCATAACTTGGTTGAAACATGGTGATCATAATACGGGTTTTTTCCACCGCACTGCCTCATCGCGCACCATTCGTAACATTATTCATCGTCTTGTCCTTCCCTCGAGAAAAACTACCACCGATGTTGCCAAGATCAAAGCTGAAGCTGTCCGCCACTTCCAAACTTTCCTTCAACACCCTGATCGTATCATTCCTTTAGATCCTGCTTATCTTGAACGACTTCTCACTTATCGTTGTCCTTTGATTGCAGGTGAGCAGTTAACTTGGCCTATATCGAGTACATAGATTTACGCTACCCTATTCTCCTTACCCTCCAACAAGGCTCCGGGACCGGATGGATACATAGATGAATTTTTCAAAGTTGCATGGGCGTACATTGGAGCGGATTTTGTCACAGCCGTACAATCTTTCTTTCTCTATGGCTTCCTACTGCGAGGAGTCAGTGCGATCCTCATTTTGCTGATTCCAAAGAGTGACGATCCACAGACAATTAGGAACTACCGCCCCATATCCTGCTATAACATCCTCTACAAAGTTATCTTGAAGATTCTTGCCGACCGCCTAAAGGTCCTACTCCCTGACTTTA
Organism: Iberis pinnata; assembly: GCA_900406425.1. Lineage (NCBI taxonomy): Eukaryota > Viridiplantae > Streptophyta > Magnoliopsida > Brassicales > Brassicaceae > Iberis > Iberis pinnata. The sequence goes on along the minus strand of OVBE01001881.1, from coordinate 15,245 downwards.
TCGAACCCAACCAGAGTGCCTTCATCAAAAACCATATTTTGCTTGAAAATGTCCTCTTGGCAACTGAAATCGTTAAAGACTATCACAAGACGGCTATCTCGCATAGATGTATGCTAAAGCTTGATATCTCAAAAGCTTTTGATTCCGTCAGCTGGTATTTCATTACCTCCACTCTCCAGGTTTTAGACTTCCCCCCCCCTCTCTTTATTCATTGGATTCGATTATGTTTGTCCATGGCTACTTTCTCTATATCTGTTAATGGTGAATCTGCGGGTTACTTTCCGAGCTCCCGTGGTGTCCGCCAAGGTTGTGCTCTTTCCTCTTACCTCTATGTAATCGCTAATGATGTGCTATCTAAGACTTTGAATGATGCTGCTCTAATTGGTCGTATTGGTTATCACCCAAATTGCCATAGACTAGGCCTTACTCATTTATTTTTCGCGGATGATATTCTAGTGTTTTCTGATGGCTACCCAGGTTCCATTCAAGGGATATTACAGGTGCTGGACATGTTTGGTAACACTTCCGATCTTCGTGTGAATCTTACCAAGTCCTCGGATTTCCTCACGGCGAACTCAACGCCGACATTACTCTGTGATGTCACTGATAGTGGACTGTGATGCGAGGCTTTTCCTATCCGCTACTTAGGCTTACCACTAAAAACGAAGAGGCTGTCCGGGGATGACTATGAGCCGCTTGTTGATCGTATTCGATCTCGGTCAAATTCTTGGTCAACTAAGCTTTTATCTTATGCATGTTGTTTACAGCTGATCCAGTCAGTCATAGTTAGCACTATCAACTTCTGGCAATCTGCTTTCCGTTTGCCAAAAAGTTGCTTGAGAGAGTTAAGTAGTTTGTGTAGCAGTTTTCTGTGGTCAGGTTCACCGGTTCCCTCATCGTCTGCCAAGGTAAGTTGGGCTGATATTTGCTTTCCCAGGTCGTAGGGTGGTCTCGGTATTAGGGGATTTGAGGATACTCCACCGTATTCTCTCTTTCCTTGATTTGGCGCTTGCATACCAACACATCGTCCTTATTGACCCCTTGGACAAGGTTATATCTTCTTCGCCAACCTACATTTTGGAACGTATCCACCAATGCAGCCGCTGGATCCTGGATTTGGCGCAAAAGACTCAAGCTTCAGCCCTTAGCCGCCATGTTTCTTAAATCTCGATAGGTAATGGTTATACGACGTCCTTTTGGTTTGATAATTGGTCTTCTCTTGGTCTGCTGTTTGCAGCTACATGTGAGCTGGGAATTCGTGAGTTTGGCATTCCTCGTCGAGCAACTGTAGCTGATGTTGTCGACTCGGGGCAATGGCGTCTTCGGCGTTCCCGTCGTCTTTCCCTTCGGCCACTATACCACACGATACTAGCACACCCGATCCCTTCACTGTCTGCCATACTTGATGTCTGTTTATGGAACCATGGAAATGATCAATACAAGCCCACCTTCACCTCCACCGCTACATGGAAACAGATTTTCCCCTCTATCCCTCCTAAATCATGGACATCTATTGTTTGGTTCAAACAAGCTATTCCTTGTTATGTCTTTATTTATTGGCTTGCATTTATTGAAAAATTAACCACAGGCAGAAGAATGCGTGCGTGGGGATGTGTGCAGCCTTCTGTCTTCTATGGGGAGCCTGATGAAACTCGGGATTAACCCTACTTCGCTTGCCCGTACACTTACACCTTGTGGTGCGCTCTTACAGCCACATCCTTCGGCATCGCCTCTCTCCGGACTGGCAGAGAACCATCTCAACCATCCAGCTGCATTCCCATTCACACATGGATTCAGCTTTACTTCGCCTCAGCCTCCAAGCCGCGATCTACACTATCTGGCGTGAGCGCAATGCTCGTTGCCACGACCAACCGCACCAACCTCACTCTCACCTCCTTTGGACTATCATTACCACTATTCATCTTCGGATTTCCAGCTTGCAGTATCCTCTTCAGTCACATTTTCACGGTCTTGCATCACGATGGACATCTCTTCACCCAACCGTTACCTGATTTGATCGTTGTTTGAGTTTTTCGAATGTTTTCACTACTGGCGTCTATTTCTGTTGTATGAGCTTTTTCTTTTTATTGGTATATGGTTCTAATTGTCCTGGTGTGTACTCTTTTCCATAGTTCTAGTTTTATCCCATTGGATTTTCTAGGATCAGTTTTTAACGAGGCCACCATGACAATCACCTTTTAGAACCATATACTTTTTAGCTTGCACAGTTTCTCCCAGACATTCTTTTGTACATAACATTTTTATTCTTTTTTAATCAATTTAACATTTCATCAAAAAATATAAATATAAAAAATTTTAATTAATTTTTAATTTTTATTTTCTCTAGGTTTAGTTTAACTATAAAAACAATACTGAAAAAATCAACATTTTAGATATTTTTCATATACACAAATTAATTACAAGTGAACTATAGGAAAAAAAGATAATTTGATGCATTGGTTTTCAATAATTTAGGTAAGAAAACCTCTATCCATAGAGTACTAACCTTTGATGTATACACTACAAAAACCATACAACATAACATCATTTTTTTACAACCATAGCATCACTTTTTAAGTGATGCTAGAATTATAGTCATTTTAGAAAATATACTAAATTGAGTGAAGCTAAAAATTTTTTACATCACTTTCATAAATGATGCTAAAAACAAAAGATAGCATCATTTATTTTTTATGTGTTATTTTCTTAAACGTTTCAACTGAAATTTTTAACATCATTTTAGGAATCGACGTAAAATTTAGTATCATTTTTTCTCTTCTTTGTATCATTTTTTAAAACGTTTCTACTAAATTTTTTAACATCACTTAATGTTTCAAAACCTAAAAAAGATGCCAAATATAAGATTAAGGTCAATAATTATAAACAATTATATAAAATAATAATATTAATATGAAATAAATCAATAATTTGAGTAAATTATTATTTCTAAAAGTCATCATATTAAATCAAAAATATTTTTAGTTTAAGAAATTAAAATTAAATAAGAAAATATACTGGAAAAAGAAAAGCAAGATCATAACACAAAATTTGTTGTTTACTAGATTAACCACTTAAACTAATTAGGTCGTAAATAATTTGCTATTTATGTCTATTCTCCATATATCTTGTCATAAATGATGCTAAAAATATCTGAATCTGCAGATGTCTATTCTCCACTTAAAAGTAAGACGTTCTTCTGTCACATTTTCATCTGAATCTGCAGGCCGAAACAAAATTTACTCAAAAGATCAGTTTGAAAGAGAAAAAAGAGACTATGTCATCTGGATACCTTTCTTATCTATCTAACAGTGAAAGCGGTTCATTATTTGGAGTTGTATAATGAGAGTTATTGTCTTTTTACCGAGAGGTGTCTGTGCAGAATAGATCTGCGACCAGTCGGAGAAGAGCGCACGTTTGGAGAAGTAAATATGATCTGATCAACATGAAACTTTGTCGTGACCTAGAGGACTCATAGGTCTTCATTATGAACGGTGGGATCGAATAGTTAACGGTTACTTATCAAGTTATTCATTGGTTACTAAGCGTCACCAGTTTTATCCGTTTTCCAGATCTGATCAGTTGGAGTGCATAAGGCGTTCAGAGAATTTATAAACGTCGGTTTGGGTTGATATCGTACAGGAGGATGCTAGACTCGTATATCTATCTACCGATATAATAAAATACCATTTTGGAGCTCGTCTTCATGGGAAACGCATCATCAAATCAGGAGCTATGAATACGTCTCTTCTCCATCTCTTCTAGGATGCATTCTTTCAACTTATTCTTTTTATTTTCAACCAAGGCTAAGGTGAGGGACATGTGTAAAAGCTCTCCTTCACTTCTTCTACTTCTCTCATCTATGTTAGTCTTTGGTTAAATCTCGCTGCTTCTATATTTGGGTTGATTATTTTGTGTGTATTATGTAAGACAAAGAATATACTATAGGGACAGATGTAAATTGGATATTGATTGAGCATGTTTATTGTTTAGTGCGTGTTGTGTGTTCGTGAGCTTGGAAAACTGTAACGGGTGGCAACCGTGACATGAAAGTAAGATGTTGAGCATCTAGATCGGAAAAGAACCGACTCTTGTGTTGTGTGGTGTTTCGGGTCATCTGGTAACGGGTGGATACCGTGGTGTCAGGGATTGTAGATGCGGGGAATCTAATTCCAGGGAGGAACCGACCTTCTGGCATTGTGAGATGACTCAGCTAAAAACGATTTAGGGTTGAATGAACGTACCAGGGGTCAGGATACCCTAGATGCGGGAGGACGTTGTTAAGGGCCTCGATTGGTGGTTAAACGTCTGCGAGGTGAAGGGTTGATCCCCCTTCGTAGAGCCTACAGGCGGCGGGACAGCCGCTTACGCTGCGTAGGGACCTTGTATGATATTGTATGTGTGGGCTCTAGGTTCACTTGCTTGAAAATAAATGCTTGATTTAGGCATTGACTTGTGTGGTTGATTGATAGTAGTTTGTAAGTGATTGTGGGTTCTTGGATCTCCTTCGCTGAGTAAGCTCTCCCCATGAGTTTACTCACCCCCGCTCCCCTTATATTTTCTCCTTACAGGTGTACATAACAAGTTGACTAAGTTGGATTCTTGAAGTGCTGGATTTGGGCAGTTTTGGTTTTAATGATTCAAAATAAGTCTTATGAGGTTTTAAACTATTTCATTAAATGGGTTTTAATGTTTCATTTAATACTCCGTTTATTTTGGATTTCATTATAAAAGACCTTTTTTTTTTTCTAAATTGTGTTAAATAATGACTCTACCCCTAGACGCTGGGTCGGGTTGTTACAATTTGGTATCAACGCCTAGGTTTGCCAAACCTGTTCTGTCCCGGGAGGCAGTCCTGAGGTAAAAGTTTTCCAAAAAAGTTTTCAAAAGTTTTAAAAGAAGAAAACGAAAAAAAAAAAATTCTCAAAAGAGTTTACTGAAAATGGGATAGGGTTTTTCAAAAGTCAAAAACCAGCACAATGGATCCGGTCTTTGATAGTCGTTATGTTTTTCTGGTTTCAGAGTAAAGCTTAACCAGCTTGTTGTGTTAGTTGCTATCCAAGAAATCGCAGGGATTAGAGGCAAGTGTTGGTCACTCAAGGACGAGTTGGCTCTATGGTTCAAGAGGATTCAAACAGTCGTATCAGAAAGAGTCGAGTCTTCTAAGCGTGTGTGGGAGGAAGAAGAATCAATCAAGTGCAACAGTGGCAAACTAATCAAGGATAGTTTAGATGGATAACTAAGTAGCTATGTACACAGTCATGTTAAAGAAGACACTCATGGTGTGGGAAGGCGATGGGTATGTCGGGAAATTCATCTAAGGACAAGATGAAAATTTTGTCTAAGGAAATGAAACATCTATCGCATGATTACTGGGGATGGAAACCTAAGTAATGTCAAAAGGAAAGCACTAAGTGGGACTAGACCACGTTGGAGGTCAACATACAACAATAGGACCTTGTTGTAAGTGTGTTAATGAAGAGTGTGGAAAAAGTTTAAAGAGTTTAAGTTCGCATGTTGGATAATATTTGGTTTCAAGACAAAGTTAGACAAAGAAGTCTACTTGGGTGGAAATTGTGTTCATCTCACAAAGGACATGGAGATGAATTGTTTGGAAGGGAATATGCCCATTCTAGTTTTAGAACTACTTAAAGGATGAATGTTCAGCTTAAAATTTGGAGAATAACAATTATGACTTGGACGTCTTAGTTGGTTTTATGGTCAAGTTTTGGCATTCACTTTTCTAAAGGACATCAATAGTGTTTGCTTCAACCCAAAGATTGTGTTAGGAAAACACTGCAACATAAAGACTACCATGAGTCAAAGGAGTGAGAGTCGTCATGGTAGTGTAACAAAAGCAATGTGGGATACAAAATTATCATGTAGTGGATCTTATAGGAATAGATCCAAGGACACATATGAAGAAGAAAGATCTAATGGACAAGATCCTAGAGAAAGCATCAGTTGGATATCTCCATGTCATTGGATAAGAACAATTAAGGAGTACCAATGGAACAATACCTACCAATAGAACGGTAGTCATCAAAGGTCACCTAACCACACCGCTGGATTTGGTTTAAGGCAAAAGGAACGCTAAGGTCCTTAGGGTTTAAGGACAAAATCTCATTCTACAAAGAGTAAAAATCTTTAGAGGGAACGACCTCCCCGTGTAAGCTAAACGGTTGCCTACTAAAGGATCATAGGTGTGACATTTGGGAAGTTTTGGAAGTATGTATCTAAAGACATCAAATCATACATAAGCACGAATGGTAAGTGCCAATGGACGATAGAGTTAGACTGATTCCCATAATGGAAATGGATGTAGAGATGAGCTCTTTGGAAAAGTGGTCGGTAACTCCTCATTGACTTTTCCATTGCATTGAGAATGCATCTAGATTTGTCATCAAAGTTGGACACTTCGACACTTGGACGGAAACCAAGTGGAGGTGAACCTAGTCTCTTGAATTCGGGGACGAATTCTTTTGAAGAGGGGGAGAATTGTTACATCTCAATCATAGGATGTCGGCCCATTTTAAAATTATGTAAAAAAGCCTAAGAGTTTAAAAGAAAAGCCCATCAGAGCCCATTTTAGAATCCATAAACCCTAAGCCCACTCTTCTAAAAATTATAAAAGGAGAAATAAAAGATGGATTGAGAACCCTAGCCACCTTTTCTCTCCTCTCTTTCTCTCCTCTTCTTCTCCTGCACCGAAACCAAACCAAGTTCTCAGCGAATCCCTACCCGTCAACCATCATCGGACAAAGAAGTGGGTGCAATCTCATGCAGAAACAGATTCGTGTAGTGTCAAGAGAAGTCAGAAACGGATGGGTAAATGACCTTGTTTTACCACGAAACTCTATGTGTAAGTTTATATCTTTCTTATCTATCTAACAGCGAAAACGGTTCATCATTTGGAGTTGTATAATGAGAGTTATGGTCTTTTTACCGAGAAGTTTCTGTGCAGAACGGATCTGCGACCAGTCGGAGAAGAGCGCACGTTTGTAGGAGTAAATCTGATCTGATCAACATGAAACTTGGTCGTGACCTAGAGGACTCATAGCTCTTCATTCTGAACGGTGGGATCGAATAGTTAACGGTTACTTATCAAGTTATTCATTGGTTACTAAGCGTCACCAGTCCTGTCCGTTTTCCAGATCTGATCAGTTGGAGTGCATAAGGCGTTCAGAGAATTTATAAACATCGGTTTGGGTTGATATCGTACAGAAGGATGCTAGACTCGTATATCTATATACCGGTACAATAAAATACCATTTTTGATCTCATCTTCATGGGAAACGCGTCATCAAATCAGGAGCTATGAATACGTCTCTTCTCCATCTCTTCCAGGATGCATTCTTTCAACTTATTCTTTTTATTTTTAACCAAGACTAAGGTGAGGAACATGTCTAAAAGCTCTCCTTCACTTCTTCTACTTCTCTCATCTATGTTAGTCTTTGGTTAAATCTCGCTGCTTGTATATATGGGTTGATTATTTTGTGTGTATTATGTAAGACAAAGAATATACTATAGGGACATATGTAAATTGGATATTGATTGAGCATGTTGATTGTTTAGTGCGTGTTGTGTGTTCGCGAGATTGGAACACTGTAACGGGTGGCAACCGTGACTTGAAAGTAAGATGTTGAGCATCTAGATCAGAAAGGAACCGACTCTTGTGTTGTGTGGTGTTTCGGGTCATCTGGTAACGGGTGGATACCGTGGTGTCAGGGAATGTAGATGCGGGGAATCTAATTCAAGGGAGGAACCGACCTTCTGGCATTGTGAGATGACTAAGCTAAAAACGAGTTAGGGTTGAATGACCGTACCAGGGGTCATGAGACCCTAGACGCGGAAGGACGCCGTTAAGGGCCTCGACTGGTGGTTAAACGTCTGCGAGGTGAAGGGTTGATCCCCCTTCGTAGAGCCTGTAGGCGGCGGGACAGCCGCTTACGCTGCGTAGGGACCTTGTATGATATTGTATGTGTGGGCTCTAGGTTCACGTGCTTGAAAATAAATGCTTGATTTAGGCATAGACTTGTGTGGTTGATTGATAGTAGTTTGTAAGTGATTGTGGGTTCTTGGATCCCCTTCGCTGAGTAAGCTCTCCCCATGAGTTTACTCACCCCCGCTCCCCTTATATTTTCTCCTTACATGTGTACATAACGAGTTGACTAAGTTGGATTCTTGTAGTGCTGGATTTGGGCAGTTTTTGTTTTAGTGATTCAAAATAAGTCTTATGAGTTTTTAAACTATCTCATTAAATGGGTTTTAATGTTTCATTTAATATTCTGTTTATTTTGGATTTCATTATAAAAGACCCTTTTGTTTTCTAAATTGTGTTAAATAACGACTCTACCCCTAGACGCTGGGTCGGGTTGTTACACAAATACTCGGGTTGTTACACAAATACCGCTAACTTAGATCTCTCTGAGATATGAACCTCTCAAAAAATCAGTCAACACCACGTCAAATATCAAATCTGTAACATTAAGGTATTCTCACGGATTATCAAATCAAATACGAGCAAGATTAAGCAGAGAGATCAATCTACTACTGCTTCATTCCAATAACAAACTATACAATAGAACATAAACAAAAACACACAATCCTAGCAACATCAACATTATACATATCTCTTAAGCACATTGATCAAACTTAAGTTTGTATAGACGCATAGTCTACGAAGAGGTAAACGCGATAGAATTCGAAATTCCGCCAGTTCGAAATCGGATTTCGTTATTCCTTCACCAGTTTTTCTAGAAAATCAGAAACGTAGATAGTTGCGATCGTCTAAGCAGATGCAACGTAGATCGGATTCCAGAATCTACCAAAACAAAATTCTCAAATCGAACCAAACGAAACAAAAAGTACCTGCAATAAACTTCAGATTCGAGAAAATTTCGGAGGATAAGATATCCCGAGGTTGACTCGAGGAGTAGGAGGTATTCTTCGGCGATCCAGATAATAAACGGATCTCCTTCTCTTCAAACACCACAACTACCACATCTTCTCTTCGTCTTCTCCTTTACCTTCTCGCCCAACAAACACACTTAAAAAGAAAATAGAAAGGTAAAAAATGAGTTTCTATATATTATTTAATATCAATTTAGATAAATGAAGCAAAAATTCACTAATAATACTAACGTTTACAATCAAATGATACAAATGCTTAGATATCTTAACATCATTTTAGTAAATGATGCTAATTATTAGTTCTTCTTTCACCTCTAACATCAGTTAATTAAACGATGTTAAAAAAGTGACGTTAAATATTACTTTTCTTTTACTGATATATGGTAATGCATTTTATAAGAGATAAATTAATTTTACTCAAAAACATTGATATTTTTATGTCAATATTGAGAAAACTAATAAGTGAAGTCTTACTATACAATTTAACAAGGAAAAAAATGATGGTTACACAAATATAAAACAAAAGAATATAATAATATTTTTTTAGACTGGTTAGAAATATAATAGATATTAAATACATAGAAAATGAGAAAGAGAGAGATTATGAGTAGATATCCGAACCATAATACATGTTTTTTATATATATAATAATATTTTTTTTTCTATTTGGTTATATTTTTCTGTTCATTTTTCATTTTATTTCGATACAAAGTTAACATCTTCATTTTATGTTTAAAAATACTTCCAAAAAGTTCTAACAGATCAATATCACTCCTACAAATTATGCTATACTCATTCACCTATAAATCCAAAGTTTCTATGAAATGACCCAAAAACTATTGATCTTTCGAAAGATTATTTAATTTATTTTATTCATTATCATACCGAGTTTTGTTTCCAAATTGCTTAAACTATATAAAGTAAACATATTTGTACATATTACAAGGAAGCTTAAATAGTAGTAACTAAACTGAAGATTCAAAAATATATTAGAGGAATTAATATGAAATAAAAAAAACTCCAAATTACGTTTATGTACCTACAAGTTGAGTAACATGTTGAATTATTTTGAAATTTTATAAATTACAGACTAAAAGAACACAAAAACAAAGGTACTCCACGGAGACGAACAACTAAATGAACTCATAATCTACACTATGCAAAAGTGAAATGAGAGAAAATCTAAATCATCCAAACCATACATGAAACTCGATTTGGCTAAGAGTCAAAGTCAACGGCAGGACAATTGTTAGAGATGCCACGAGAAATCCACAAGACGAAAATTTTTGCACATGTGAAAGAGAAGAAGTAACATTTACAAAGAAAACGAGAGAGAAAAGTGATGATTATAGAGAAAAAGACGAAGTAAAGATATTTTATTTTCAATCTGAAAATAATTTTTTATCCGTAAGATTAGGGTTTAATAAAAAATTTAAGTATGTAGATAATATTTATATGGTTTATCATATAAAATATTTTAATATTTTATTACATATTTTTAAATAAATATATTATAAAAAATTATTATGAATACATAAAAACTAATATACAACAAAAAGTTTTATATCAATATGAAAGTAAATAAAAATTAACAAAAGATAATGCACAATCTAAAATGTGAACTAGCCAGACAAAATGATAAAAATAAAATTTATAATTGAAACCAAATCATAATTCAAATCTAGATAAAAATACAAAGTGGGAACATAATATAAGAGAAAGATAACTGAAGATGGAGATGACTAATAAAACGATCTTACAATAAACTACGAAAAGTCCTCAATAAACTGAACGCAAAAGAAACGAGAGAGCTAAAGGTATGAGAGTTTTAAAAAAAAACATATGAAATAATTTTGTTCACAAATTGACCCAAAAAATTGATTAACGAACGTATCTACATTCCCGTTTATCAATAGCTACAAAATTTATATTTTGGAAAAAAACGATGAACAAATATGCATAAAGACAAAACAAAAAATAGACAACACATTTAACTTACATTATTTGTGTAAGGATTCACACCAATATATTTTACGACCATGCCTATAAATATATAACAAAAAATTTTTACGTATCTGATTATGAAAATAGTATGAGATAAAAACAACAACATAAAACAAAATACGATAACAAAAAAACAACACCAGAAGTTATAACCACAAAAAACGCATTAAAAAGATAACAAAACTATGCACACAAAAATATGTGAATTTTTATGAACAAAATAACTAACAATATATATAAAACCCGCCCGAAGAGATAGCTCAACTACTAGTATATATATATATATATGTTTTGCTCTCTACTTATTGAGCCACGTCATCTTTGTATAATAAATGTCACATCTACCTAAGAATGTGCCCAAATAATGTCACATCTCATTACTTTTAAAAGTAGTTTTGTTCACATACATATAGATGTGTGGGTCAAATATAATGGATAATGACATTTTAAATGGTCTACACAACCCAAATACCCTCTTCAACTCAACAATTATATACCTACATCAACACGTAACACCTTGTCGTCATCATCTTCTCTTTTTGTCTCATCATCATTTACATGGATTACAACTGTTAGTTAACACAGTTTAGTGAATTAATGTTAAACTAACATATTAACCACATATTACATATCTATATAAATATATATATATATATATATATATATATTTTTTTTTCTAAAAGAAATATGAAAATTCATGTATTCCTTTTTATTTGATCACAAAACTAAAAATAAATCAACTATATTCACCAAGGAAAGAACAATGATATTAATTTGATGAGTGGTGTATTTAATGTATTCGAAGTTTTAATAACACAATGGCTATAAATTATTTACAAAAATTTACCAACAAATTTAATATTAAAATATAATATAAAAAATCTTAACTAAAATTCGGCCCAACTAACATACTAAATATGCAACAATCATAAAATAAAATATATAAACCCCCAAAAATTGTAAATTGTATATTATACATTGTAAACTCATATGATAGTTTAGATCAATTATTTTGTTTCTCTTTGTTTTCTTTCTATTTTTGAAGATATATGAACTAATCACCACCTCAATGGAAGTTAGCCAAACATGATTTTCATTAATTTATATTATTAAATAAAATATATTATTATGCTACCAATCTTGTCAACTGTTTTTGAATAGTGTGAATATGGAAAAAATTAAAGCATAATTTTCTATTCAATGTTCAAAATACATGAATAAATATGTTTCCAATTATTTCTTTATATTGGTTCAAAAAATTAGTTGTATTGAATGTCTTAATAAATCATATCATAGTAATATTTTATGAAAATTATATCATGAGTGAAAATAAATTAATAAAATAAAAAATCAAGAGAATACCAACTAACTACTTAAAACTACATACTTCACGATATTTTCATAAAATTTAAAAGATAAAGAAAGGTTTTGCACAAAAACCATAATAAAAGGGTTGAGATAAATCATTACAATAACATGGCAACAGATTAGCACTCGTTACCCTACACAAATTTGCAATTTGGTTTCCCTAATCTTCCACACGTTACATGTTTGTTTCTTGACTTGTTGTTCATGATAGGTTATCTACCAGATTTCGAATGTGCGCTTGAGGACTAACTCAAGCTTGTACATTTTGCGGGGAACGAGATGAGACTCATGATCACTTGTTCTTTGCATGTCTTTACTCTTTCACTATCTAGTTAGACCTGACGAGCTGCATGTTGCACCAACGTCTTACACCAGATTAGAGCTTAACTCTCACACGATTGAGGCGTCGTACACTCGCCACCCTTGATAGTATCCTCTTAAGACTTTACTTCCAGTCGGCTATCACCTCGATCTTCACACATGCTCTGCTCCCTCATTGTTCGGACCATAACCGATCATATTACAAGCCTCTCCTACCTATTTACTTTGGCCTTTCACACCTTATCGCACCGCTCATTTACACCAAGTTTAAGCTTACTTCTCGTCGACATAATCATCTTCTTAGCAATGACTGATCTCACTTTTTGTGTAGAGGTTGTACTCTTTTTTTTTGTTCTAGTTTTTCTCCACTATGTTTTTTAGAATCATGTTTTAACGAGACAACCCTGCACCCAAATCACTAGTGTTTTAAAAAACTTGCTTAGCTCCCATGTACATATGACTATTTTTAATAAATAAATTTAACATTAAAAAATTCATTACAATTTTTGTTCATTATTATTAGTATCTTACAAAATTTTGTCGCAATTTCCAAAATAATTTTATAATTATATTCATTTTAAATATTTTGTAGCTAAAATCTTACTTAATGTTAAAGTTATAATTTTTTCAATTTTTATGTACGATCTCACCCGTTGAGTGGATAAAACTCTAGTAAAATATAAAAGCATGTTTTTCTCAAATTTTGTTTTCATAAACCTCATATATGATGAGCTTTTGAGTTTATTATATTTTAAATTAGAAGTTGTTAAAAAAACTCATATTTTCTTAGAATCCACTAATTGCTTCAATTTTAACATCAATATATTATAGATCAACCATAATTTATATTTAAAAAAGTTTGCAAGCCTTGTAACATCTTTGTGCAACTATTTTTTTTGGTAACCCTGGTATGCAGAGTTCCGAAGGAATCCGACTAGCCCTAAGGTGTCCGCAGTCATCGAGGGTATCCAGGAGGACCACCGAAATCCACCACATTTTAATTAACGATAGTCGGGATTCGAACACAGATGAAGGAATTCACAGCTGTCAGCCCTTTACCACCAGAGATTGAAGACCCGGTTTTTTTGTGAAACTATTAAAGAACACATGTTATTTTAAAGGGATATTTGTTATAGTTGCTTCACGTTATTTTTTGTTTACTCACATATTTACACCTAATCTCCTTACTACTGTCCTACTAAATGTTCGACGTTATAAACAGATTATAAAATATTTTTGTGTAAGTGTATATATAGAAACTGTTGACCTTATCTTGAAGTAAAATAAAAGGAATAAGATAAGACCAAGAATATATTTAGGAGATATCTAAATATATGCATATTATTAGGAGTTATCTAATTAAATATGTAAATCCTTTTTCTAGTTAGATTAGGGTTTCTTGGTTATTATAAATAGAGGTATCAAGGTGTGATATTCTCTATGGGGTTTGTGAGACTTAAGTTTTGAGAGAGTTTTTCTTAAGTTAATAAAGATAAGCGTTCTTTAAACCCTAAGTATCGATACATACTAATACAATAATTGGTATCAGAGCTTTAAGATCTTGAAGAAACATGGCAAAAGGAGACGAAGAAGAGAACCCTAAAACACCGACGATGAAGCATGGAGGAGGATCTACCACGTTGAAGTGTCCGATGCTAAATTCGGCAAATTACACGGTATGGGCAATCAAGATGAAGGTTATCTTGAAAGTAAACAAAGTGTGGGATGTAACCAATCAAAGTGTGACCGATGAGACCAAAAACTATATGGCAATCAGTTTGCTATTCAAATCAATCCCTGAAACACTTGTCTTACAAGTTTGAAATCTAGAAACCGCAAAAGAAGTATGGGAAGCCATTCGAACAAGACACCTTGGAGCATAAAGGGTTAAGGAAGCAAGACTTCAAACTCTAATGGCTGAATTTGATCATATCAAGATGAAGGATACATATAAAATAGATGAATTTGTTGGGAAGCTATCCGAAATCGCTTCAAAGGCTACAGAACTAGGAAATAAAATAGAAGAACCCAAGATGGTTAAAAAATTCATGTCTAGTTTACCTCGAAGAAAGTATATACACATAGTAGCATCCTTAGAACAAGTTCTTGACCTAAATAAAAAAGTTTTGAAGACATAATAGGTCGCATTAAAACCTATGAAGAAAGAGTTGCCGAAGAAGAAGAAGAAAAGGATGACTCAACTAAGCTGTTATACTCTAAAGAAGAATCAGAGTCAAAACAATCCGAACGTAGTGAAAATCGAGAATCAAGAGGAAGAGGACGAGGAGGACGTTTCTCTAATAGAGTAAGAGGACGAGGTCGATCAAACGGAACGAAAGACCTATCAAAGATTGAATGCTATCGTTGTGACAAGTTCGGTCACTATGCATCCTCATGTCCTGACAGATTGCTAAAACTACAAGAAGCACAGATCAATGATGATCAAACCGAGACTCACGAAGCAGATGAGCTCATGATGCATGAAGTCGTATGCATCAAAACCGCAAAGAAAAACGAAGTTTTCTATCTTAATGAGAAGAATGTCAATCCAAAAGAATTTGAAGATGGCGAAATCAAAGACAACAAATGGTATTTAGATAATGGAGCAAGCAACCATATGTCTGGAAATCGCACTTATTTTC
>OVBE01001880.1:0-33649 GCA_900406425.1 Iberis pinnata | reverse complement strand
CATGAATTCCATCACACCATTCGCATATTCCTCATTCAAAAGATTTGTCTCTGGATTTACCCTCTCACCATCCATCCACGATCGAAAATAAGGAAAAGTAGCCATTTTATAACTTTAAATGTTTGTGAAATTGTGTGTGAAATAATGATAGGAGGGGTTGTGGTTAAATAGAGAATTTTCTTACGGGTTTCTGACGGGTTTACCCGTCAGAAATATCAAATATATCTGTTGGCAACAGCTATTAATGGATAGTTTAAATCGGGCAAGATTTTTGACGGGTTTTTGACGGGATTTACCCGTCAGTAATATTCCGTCAGTAATATTCTGTCAGAAATACCGTCATAAATTTTTGACAGAAAAAAATCCGTCAGAAATTTCTGACAGACGTTATTACCGTCACTTATTCCGTCAGACATTTCTGACGGATTTTAACCGTCAGAAATTTTCGTCAATAACTCCCTTCTTTTCTTGTAATGAGTATTTCTGACGGAAATAGACCCGTCAGAAAATTTGTGACGGTCACTATTTTCGTCACTTTTTTGACGACTTTTCCCGTGAGAAATTTCCGTCACAAATCCCCTTGTTTTCTTGTAGTCTAATTAAACAACAAAAAATACATAACAATGAGTCGACCCAATGAAAAAGGCATTAAAATATAATAAACAACATTTTTATAAACAAAACCATACATTCAGACTACATCCTAAACACAAGTCGGCGAACCCAAATGAAAAATAAAATCTAGGACTCTGTTAGAAGTCGTAGAATCACCTTTCAATGATCACGGTAGTGATTTGCGTACTGTAAACATCTACATCAATAGTATTCCTCAAGTATATAAACGTAAAACCAAAGAACTTACAATGCAGTTACCTTATTATAACTTATTTATCTATGGAAAAGATATTTCTCAAAATTTATTGTATACAGATCGATGAAACCACAACCTAAACAATAAAAAACGAAGAATACTGCAAAATTAGAATAATGATGTCGTGCATATTGCTTATCTCCCATTGAGTATATACATTACAAACATCTCACTTGCTTCTTTTAGAAATGAATGAACGAATGGCCTCAATTTGGTCATAATGTGCATAAACTCCAGTATGAAAAGATTACCACCAGTAATATCTGTCATCAACAAATTATCATTAAAAATTTGTTGAAGAGGATCGTTTTAAGTAAGCGAAAAACACATAGTAGAGAATGTATTATTACATTGAAGACTGAAGAGAATGTGTATAGCTTTTCAAGTAATTCTCCTATGGTTTAAGGTCCCTAAGTACGGTTGTATGAAGTAAAGTGTGGTCTAGATCCAAAACTAAACACAACTTCAAGTGGTTTTGCAAGACTTCATATCTAAATCACGCAATTGGTCGATCTCATCTTGATGAAGTCTTAGAGCATCTCCAATGGTTAAACACCAATGGAGGGTGTTTAACATTTTTTTATTAAATTTAATGCTTAAAAAACTTTAAGTTATAATTAAAAAATTTTGGCTTCAATGGTAAGATACTATTGATGCTTAAAAAAAAACAAGTTGTTTTATATTTCATTTCACAAATCATATTTCAATTCATAAATTATATTTTATATTTAGAATAAACAATTTTAGATTCTTAATTTTTTAATTTTTTAAAACATTATATGTTAATATCACAAATAATAATTAAAGATGAAACATACATGAAATACATTTATGAACCCAAATTTTTGTATCTTTTTGATATTTTGTGTTTGAATACCAGGAACTGACTTAGAACTGAACCGAGTACCGAAATTGAATATATATTTTTTTTGTCGATCAGTTTTCTCTATATAGTTCGGTTTAGTTTGTGAAATCTTCGATTCAGTTTGGAAAGCATAATAATGGTTTTAGGATATTTTAAAAGACAAAATAAGAAAGAAGAGTGGGCAAAGAGTTTGCCAACCACCGCCGATATCATTTGCAATTTTCCCAAATAAGAATATTATAAAGTCAGATCCAAGTTTACATATGCATTTAATAATTGTATAAAATATATGGGTCCATCTTGTCTTATAAGATTAATATATTGGTAGTAAGTACAGCATGATTGTGTTTCTTATTATTATAAAAAAACTAGGTGAAAATCCACGTGGACACGTGAGAATATTTTAAAAATATTAATTTACAATTATTCTTTTTAAGAATATATTAATTTTACACTTTGAAAGCTTTGAAAAAAATTCTATGTATGTTTATAAAGTAAGATCACAAAGCTGANAAAAATTAAAAAAAAAAAAAAAAAAAAAAAAAGAGAGAGAAGCTAAGTTTTCTATTTTTATCATCCATTAACGTTTGTAACTAAAACTCTTCTACTTTGCCTACAAATTATATCCAAAAAATTGTTGAACGCAATAGTCCCACATATTCATAAAGATTATTTCTAACACAACTTTATCTTGTGATCATTTGTGGAAAAGCTCATAGCAGGCAAATACACACAACTTTGTCTAATAAGCAAGGAAAAAAGAAAGAAGTATGGTTTAAGGTTATACTGCAGCAATATAAACACAATTCCCAGCAAGGCTGAACTAAATCATTGCGAACTCTTCGATCGTAGCAAATTATGAAGCATCCAGACAGACCCAGAAGAGCAAAGAATAGTAAAGCCTCTGAAAGAAAGAAACATTCTTAATGATACACATTGTATAAGCATTTTTCAACAAGTTCAAAATCTTACAAAGTCTAGAAATCTAAAAGTACATGCCTAAACTTTCCAACCCCTTAACTTGATCTTAGTCTAAAGGATAAAATAAAACCTTTGCTTCACTTCCCACAAAGTAGAGACGGAAAGGATATGAAGGAAGAAATTATTTGAGAGAAAATTGCTACTTAAGACCTATATACGAAAACAGACTTCGTGTTTCAATGCAATGACAGAGGTCTTACGGAATATAATATATTACATTGAAGAGCATTTAGAAACTACAATATGAGATCATATCACACATGTAATAAAACATGACCTCAGTGTCAAAACCCCCAAATATGACGAAGCCATGCTTGCTGGTAACTATCTATGAAATATACCATGTAGGCCAGTACAACAATTACTTATAAGAAATGTGGATAAAGAAATATGAGTTAGAGATATATTAGAAAGAAAATAAAGCACGGATGATTATTAGATTACAAGTTGAACATCCCGAACTATGGATAAAATGTCTCGAGTAACAAAGAAGCGAAACTTCAATGTTCGCCATTTCCTATCTCTATCACCATGGAGGCTTGCAAGTTGTGCATTGTGCAAATGCATAACCTTCTTGCAATCATCAAATAAGGTTACTGATATGAAAACAAAGAATAAGGTTAATAACTCTTCGAGCCAAGTTGAGATGTACCTTCAAAGCTCTCCAATGATCCAAGCAATCACAATGTACATATTTTGAAGTTCCTTTGCATTTGCATGGGGTTATGAATTTACTACCTGACAGATCAATAATTGAAGAAATCACTAATCTAAATCAACCATCAGAAAATTTTACAATCTAGGATCAGTGTAGTCTGTTTAATCGAATTTAACCAATAACTAACAATCACCAATAAGAAGATTCAAATAATTACCATCAGTTTCAAGGCAGATTCGACAGTGAGTTTGATCACCATGACCCGCTTCAAGATGACCATTGGCAAGGGAGGAACCAATAGTTAAATGGGGGCAGCTCAGTTTGGTTTGCTTTGGTTTCAGATAATACATTGATAGAGGTAATCAACTCTGGCATGATGGTTGAGATTCATTAAGACCTTGACTTTCATCAACATTTCTCTAGAGATGTTAATATTTCCAGCTATTTCTCCAGTTCTCCTAGTGTCATGCCTCCATTCCATCAAGACCATACCCTTTTTGAATAACCAAACTCTCTTCAGCTTCAACGAATCAAGCTGGAACAATCAAATATAATAAATTATGATCAGTATTCAGTATTCACAATGAGATTATTAAGCCAAAAACAGAGAAAAGATGAGCCAATTAAATAACATATATGATTGAAACTCACCACATCGTCTACAGCTAGCATGAGGAAAGCAGTTTGTCTCCGGTTATCAGCTCCTACACCATCAACATTTGTGATTCCGTTGATGACTCTTCTTGAGTAACCAAATATTTTGAATTCAGTGAGAAAACCGGTTTTGTGGCCCTTACTACTACATGATATCTTTTAGGTGAGATCTTGAGTCTCTCAACTACCTCATCCTCTGTTGGGAGTCTCCCTAGCTCAAACAGTAGCTCCATCTTTACTCTATAGAACTCTACTCTAACCTGAATGATTAAATGTGTAAGGTCCATGAAAAGCTATATATTTTTGAGAAAAAGAGTCGTAGAGTCTAACATACCGATTCAAGTCCTGTTGGGACACACATAAAGTTTGAGGTTGTCATAGGCACAACACATAGGTTGAAAGACGAAACTTCCTTTTGGGCTCAAAGCGATCAATTGTAGTGATAAGTCCTTTCATGCCGGCTTGACAAAGTTCTTGAAATTTAGGTCCATTGGTAAAGTCTTGAAAATATTGTTTCATAACAAACAATACAAGCTGGAGATTTTGTTGTAATGTAGAAAAGAAAAAAACAAAAAAGAGTTGTGTCCATAACAATAGTGAAAATCTTTTGACTTGGTTTCGAAAACACTCACCTTGATAAAAGTTTGTTTCTTGCAGTTCTATCTATTTTGATTTTCTTTTTAACTTCAGCTACACTCATGTTGATCTCCTTAGCTATTACAGCATGTCTTGGCTCTCTTTCAAAGCTCTTTTGCAATTTTATCTTTAAGAGCCTGCAATCTTAAAGTCAAAACATTTTCAGCACATAACAATCAAACTTAAATAACCAAGCATGTGTAAGTTTTAAGCTACCTTCCTAGGTTGCATCAACTTTATCAACGAAGCATGTTCAGTAAAAAAAAACAGGAGGTATCTTCTTTTTTTACCAGTCTAAGCTCACTTGTCATTAGAAGTTTAATAGTCCCTCAAAAGCCTCTCAATCTTCTCTTCTTGTTGTTCTCTCTTTGTTACCTTTTTCTGAACAGAAGCTATAACAGGTTTATATTGAATGTTTCTGTTCAAAACGATTAGTTTATCAAGACTCAGTCGACCAACCCACAACAAAAATTAGGGCTTTTATAGAATATTCTTTTGAGGATTGATGAACATATCTCTAACACATGAAAGACACTTAAGAAACTGAATTTGGAATGGCTTTGCAGAACAACAATGGTGTTAATTTCGTTTCCTTTTATCTCTCCCTCCTTCTGGATTTGTAGAAGGGTTCATCGATAAAAGCTAAGATTTATCAGATAAAAAGTTGAGAACAAAAGGGATCAATGTCTATTATGATTTATGCTTTGTTTATCGCATATAAATCGAGAAAAAAAGAAAAACTTAAAGAGAAGAGGAGAGGAAAGGAAGAAATCGATATTTTTGAGGAAGAATTGAAGATTTCAATCGTTTTAGATTCTCAAAATAATTAATTGATGGTGGAGTGCTTTGAAATTGATGGTGAAATTTTTTTCGATCGGGTTTTGTTTAATTTCGATTTTTGTTTTAATTAGTTTTTAATTTTAATTTTTTAGGCTTAGGTGTCATAAGAAAAAAAGCTTATGTGTCAAAACCTTGTGAAACACAAAGGTTGTTTTTATATAATAGATTACAATGTCACCATCAAATTAAACATCATTTGGGTATCATTCGTATTGCATAAAAGTATTGAACTTACGGGTACGTGCGACTTATTTAAGTATTATTAGTGAGTGATTAAGGTTTTGTTATTATGCTTACGGTTGAAAGAAAAAAAAATCAACCTCACATAAGCTGAGACATGGCATTAAGCACTTGGTGCTTAAATGCCTTCCCTAAAGATCGATCACTAGCATTTGTATTTATTTATAGTTTTTTCTCTTTTCTTTTTTTGGTTTAAGCACCCCTTAAACTACTCCATTGGAGTTGGTCTTAGATCCTAATTAATAAAAACAAAAAGCTTTTTTAAAAAAAAAAAGAAGCTCTTTTGATTTTATTTACTTTTAAATTAATACCTAACTCAAACTTGGATTCAATTCGTTACCGTATAGTCAGATCCGTGAACGTTACCGCCGATTTTTCGTCTATTGATGGATGCCTTGGGAGTCCCATTGGGCTCGTCAGGTTCAAATCGGAATTGCTAGATTAATTGGGATTTAGGAGAATATCGATGTGAGTGAGAGTTAATCTGTGTAGATGCTTACCACTCATCGTCGTCTTCTTCTTCTCCATCTTCATCGTTCTTTATCAACGGGGAATCGAAAGGTACGCCGTTTGAATTTTTCCGGCGCTTGTTTGATTGAGAGAATTAAGGTTTTTTGAACTGGATCTATGGTGGTTTTTGTTTTGCGGCTGTTGTAATTGTTGTTGTTTTAGAGCTTTCTTTTGAAGGTGTAAAACAGATGGCCTTCTTTTCTTCTTCTAACCTGAAAAAGAGGTATGATTCTGAACCAAAGAGAACAATAACTTAAGCAAGAAAAACCCAAGCTGCCGCATCATTAACTGCAGCTGCAGACATTGCAACCCTTCCTATTTCAATAGTAAGAGAAACGCCCCAACTATCATTAGCATGATGAGACTAAACAAACACAGAGATACAAACATATACAAAAAACATATACGTAAACCCTAATAAACAGAGGAGAAGACTTAATTTTTCAAACCTACATGAATCTTTATACAAAATTTAGAAGAAAAACTTGTGGCTCGGTATATCAGAAGAAACAGAAACAAAATTTTTAATACTAATATAAATCCGATTCTAAAATTGTAAAAAATAAAACTTGACTGAAATTATTCTCCATAATAGATCAAATTAATTATAAACTAAACAACTCGAAATCCAATGCAAAAACTGTTTGGAAATAAGACTTCTAACGACATTTTGTTTTTGCATTGGAAACGAAATTGAATTTGTTTATGATTATTCTGGCCATAATTATGGTANTTTTGCCAAAAATAATGAAAAAAAAAAAAAAACCAAAAAAAAAAAAAAAAAAAAAAAAAAAAAAAAAAAAAAAAAAAAAAACTAAACCTAAAAATTTGATGTAAATTATGAAGAGGGGAGAGAGCTATTTATAGGATTTAGACCGAATATATCGAGAAAAATCTGCGATTATATATGATATTATCCTAATATATTATATATATATATTTTTTTATTTTTTTATATTACATTATACGAAATTTATTAATAAATTCTAGTAATATAAGATTTAGGTAATCAATTCACGTAGACAAATATAACCGATCGTAATAAAATTAAATTAAATTTTTATATTTAAATCAGATAATTGAAATGCACAGTCAACACGACACGTAGGCAAAATCGATGGCATAAATCGTACTAATTAGATTTCATTAAACCCATAACCGTCTTTTCAAGTTCGAAATTAAACGTGATCGCGACACATAAGCAAATCGACTTCGTATTTAATATATAAGATTTCACGCTTATTATACACAATACTTGTTAATTATAAATGAATTATTTTACAAATTAAATAATTTCTATAAATTTAAACGGTTAATATTATAATAAATTTAATCTGGCTATGAGTTGGCATTATCCTTGCAGATCAATTACACTAATGATTGGTTGGCTTTGCCTTCAATAGCTCCTCTGAGTGATGCAGTGTGGAAACTTCTCGCTCCGTCGAAACTGAAATACTTTCTATGGCAAGCCTTATTAGGAGCAATTGCTGTAAATGAACAGTTGCTAAGCCGAAAGCTACGAACGGACAATGTTTGTGCTCGTTGTGGTGCTCTTTGGGAAACCATAAATCACGCTCTATTCATTTTTTTCCCCAGCTTTACAGTGTTGGGATCTTTCGCAAATTTCGACACCGTTTGGGGTATTCCCATCGGATAAGTTGCTTGAGAATATGCAGTACTTGATTACGGGTGTTGGGACACCACTTTCTCACTGGGTATCTCAAATGTTTTCTTGGTTGTTATGGTATATTTGGAAAGCAAGAAATGCGAAATGTTTCAACAACTCTACCTGAAGTTCAACGGATATCATAGATTTGGCCTCAAAGGAGGCAGAGCAATGGTTATCAGGCAATACAGAAGCTGACTTAACGCGAACGCCGATAAACCTTGAGAGGAGAGTTTTACCTGAGAACATTATGAGTTCGGTGGATTGGTGTAGTTTTGTGGTTCGTGGAAGATGGGAGATACCATAAGTGGTTTAGGATGGTATGTGCCACAGTTCTTAACCGCATCTAAACTGTTCGGTTGTGCGGGGGTAAGATGTGGTAAATCACCTTTACACACTGAATTGATCGCTGTCATGTGGACGCTTAAATGTTTATCAAACATGGTTAGGTCATGCACGTTATTCATCACCGATTCCACCGAATTAGTCCTTTTACTTCAGAATCCGGACGATTGGCCGGTTTTTGCAGCCGAATTAGCAGAAATTCATCATCTGAAGAACACCTTTCCCCAATTTGAAGTGGCACATATGAAAATAAGTTGGAGTACAAATGCGGACCACCTTGCAAGATCAGCCCGAGAACGAAATATGTTATATCCTTTGTTGACACCTCACCACCGAGTTGGTGTTTGGCGCTTCTTTTAAACTGTTTTGAAGTTTTCAGTTTACAACTAAAAAAATATTACAAATTCAAAAACTAAAACATCTATTATTTAAAAACAAAGAAAGTATATGAGTATATCGAAATATATTGGCATGACCATAACTATAACTTTATTATATCAATAATATTACACTAAAAATTTAATCATTGGAAGATAGACTACCATAATTATTATTTAAAACTTTAAAATTGTGATGGGTTTTTCTAACATTCATTCATAAATCACCAAACTGGTGTAAGAAAAAAATGACTTATTGGGAAATCATTCCTCATATTACTATTTTCATTAAAACGTATTTCAATTGGAATCCGGTATATTAGTATTATTATGGTCGCAATCATAAATAACAGACTTTTTACTTAGTGAACAATTTATTTAGGTGATTCTTTTTTCCGTTAAAGCCCTAACAACCTCCATGTTTTTCCCTTAATTTTTAATGATAAAATCCTTTTACGTAACTTTTCCCTCCAAAGTGGAAAAAATAAACCCCGGCCTGTATAAATAGCCATTACTTTTTCTTTCTCTGACTAAGGAGAGAGTCTTTCTCTCATTTTCTTGGCACTTTCCCGGTAGTTCTTCAATTCTCCAGGTAAATTTCTATGGCGTTTTAAACATCAATTTCATATCCGATTTATCTCTATTACTTCTTGATTCTATTCATATGAATTTGGTTTATCCCTCTCCAAAACTAGATCTGGTTTAATTTCTTTCCGTGATTTTTCGTGTTTTGTGATTAACGCCTTTTCAACGGATTTCGAATTTCCGATCATCAGTTTCTTGAAGAAGTGTTCGTATACGGTCTGTTTTGTTCTTCGCGAGATGTACATTTGTTCCGTTTAGAGATGTTGAAATTCCCGATCTCTCGAGATCTCAAATCCTTTCATTCGCGATTGTTTTTAAATCAGAACTGCTGAGATTTACCGGGCTAAAATATGGATGAAAAAATTGTGCTGTCTACTTACAGCGGCAGTTCAGTTGGCGTCTTTGGATTTACGCAGTCCCAAGGAGAACCATCCGGTGGCGTACCTTCTCTCTTCCTGTTCCATTCCAGTCGCAACGTTATGCAGCAGCGTCAAGATATGGTGAATCGTGAGGCAATGTGTTTCACGCGCCTCCACGAGGTCTCGCGGGAAGCAGAGGCACTCCGTTTAGAGAACATCGAGCTCCGTTCGATGAATCTCCGCCTCAAGACGGAGCTAGAGCAGCTAATTCGATCCTCTATTCAAAGCCGATTCGATTACGATAGGGTTCCGCTTCGGACGCTCAGCAATCTTTCAATTGGAGGGAATCATGATCCCGACGAAGTGGAGAATCAGAACCGCACGGCTAATCGAGATGACGTAAGCGAAGAAAGGGCAAAGAATGAAGATCTGAACCGTTCTTCGCTGCCAAAAAGCATCGCCGTTAGATCTAGTGGCTACTCAAAGGCGAGTCAAGGAGGTGGTGGAGCCGCTCAATGCGTAAAAACTCGAGGAATTATACCTAAGCCAGGAACTTGTGGTCACCAACTCAGTAAAACGGTAACTAACTTATCTCTTCTTTGTTTTCTTGAAAATCTCTAGGAACTTAGCTGCAAATATGATCCTCTTAAGTCTCTTGCTTTGTTTAAACTGTAGCAAAAGGTTTATGTGAGAGGAGGGAAGAAAGAAGCAGAAGAGGAGGAAGAAGAAATAGAAGTAGAGGTATACAATCAAGGCATGACAAAGACAGAGCTTTGCAACAAATGGCAAGAGACAGGGACATGCCCATATGGTGAACATTGCCAATTTGCTCATGGGATTAAAGAACTACGCCCAGTGATCCGCCATCCTCGTTACAAGACTGAGGTTTGTAGAATGGTTCTTGCTGGTGATATCTGCCCTTATGGTCACCGTTGCCATTTCCGCCACTCGCTATCTGAACAAGAGAAGCTCATGGCTCCTACCATCAAACCCAACAACTCCTTCAAGCTACTTACTTGATGAGAAAAAAAAAAGGCTTCAATCTATCATACACCTACAGATATATTCTTAGATATTCAAAGCAGTGGCATATAGCATTTGGTTTTCTAAAAAGTGAATAATATGCATTCATACGAGCAATGTTAGAAACTCTCTATCAAGATGAATATTTTGTCAGTTCATAGAACTGATTAAACCAATCTGATATTGTTTTCTTATAACAACCATAAAACAATCATAATTAGTTACCATTTTTCAAATTTTTAAAAATAAAACTAAATTTTTTTTTTAAATCTGCAATACAAAATTAAATATCCAATGTAAACGAAAATAAAATTGTATTTGATAAAAATCAGCAATACAAAATTAAATCTGCCACAACATATTGTTGAGTTTTGGGCATCATCGATCAAGATTCAAGAAATGGTAAAGAAAAGGTTCAGAAAAGAATGAGGATGAAGAAAAACTGAGAAAGGCCAAAAGAAATGAAGAAAATACGACTTGGTCTGAAACTAGGCCAAGTCGGATGAAGACTCGGCGACCATGCGTGAAATCGGACCACCATGCACGAGATATCGAGCCATGAAGAAAAACATGCGTTCTGGCGAGTTAGCGTGTGCGGGAAGGAAGAAACTTGGAATACAAGCTATCAGGCCATGTGCGTGTCTAGAAATATGGCCAAGTGGACAATGCGCGTTACCGAGACAGACCATGCGGAGGATCAAGCCAGCGATGCGGAAGATCGACCTATCGGATGAAGGATCGAACTGAAGCAGGACGATGCGAAGAATCAAACCGCGGATCGTATTATCAAGCTGATAATGCGCATTGTCCCGAGAACCATCGAGAAACTTAGCTAAAAGGGTTCCCGGCCAAAACTAACGGTTGATCCACCAAACCGGACTTGCTCGAACTATTTTGGATAAGGAACCTTCTAGAAGTCTGAAAATAGCGGTTATGCACACTTTGGACGAGAATCCACTTTTGATTCTAGGTTCATACATGACACGCGTCGAATGGTCCCCTTCTGGTCCGTACACGCGGTTTCGAGATACTTTTTGCTTTTACTTAACTTTTCACAGTATGTAACTTTTCTTTACCATTTTAAGGGCGATCTTAAGTTTGTCTAGGATCCCCTATTTAATCATTATATGTTCCGCTTTTCTATTTCAAGGAAGAAAGATTTCCTCTAAAATTTTCTCTCAAAACTTACACTCGATCTCATGTTCTTGAGCTTAATCCGCCATGGATAGAGCTTAATATTCTCTCAAACTTTCATGGTATCAAAGCGAAAAGCTCCTTTACCGTTCATACTTCCGCTTAAACTCTCATTCTCTTTGTCTTTTCACTCTACACCTCTTTACTTTTTCAAATTTCACTCAAACATATCTTGCGATCACCTAAGCTCGGGTCTCTTGAGGATGTATGTTCTCAAATCCAGAGAGAACAAGGCACTCACGGTCTCTTTGATGGTAAGAAAGACTTGGTCATGGCTAACAAAGGAGTGGTTGCAACCGCGAGTCAAGGATTCCATAAGGTAGAGGACAAGAAGCCGGCTATGGTATGTGAGCATTGCAAAAAGAAAGGGCATTCTAAGGACAAGTACTGGTTTCTTCATCCACACTTAAGACCAGCAAGGATTGGAGGCAAGTTTAATGGACCAAGGTCAAACGTGGCTCAAGAAGGCCAAGGAAATGATGGGGGTAGCTCGAGTCAAATTTTCGAGGAAGCTAACAACTCAAAGGCTATGGTCTCTTACAAGGAAACCTCATAAACTGCCAAAGAGGACTATGTGAGCAAGAGTGACTTTGATGCCCTCATCAAGGCCTTGAAAGAGGCCACCAAATCTGGTAAAGTTGTGGGTAATGTTGTAGGAACCTCTCTTAATGCTCAATACACTAATGATTTCTTGGTCCTAGACTCGGGTGCTTCACACCACATGATTGCAAATGTAAACTTGATAGATGACATAGAACCTGCCGTAAGAAATGTAATAATTGCAAATTTTGATAAAATTCCCATTAGAGGAGTAGGAAACTTAAACTTGTTTAACAAAAAGTCTAGAGCGTTTTATATGCCATCCTTTTACCTCTAATCTTATTTCTATTAAGCGCATAACTAATGGTTGGAAATGCAATGTTACATTTGGGCCTAATGAAGTTTGGTTTTGGGATAATAAGACACAAGGATTACTTGGTAAAGGGGGAACCAAAGATGAGCTCTATATACTTGAAGGCTTCAAGAATTCTCCTACTCTATCTCTTTTATCTACTGTTTTTAACTCTCATGTAGAATCATCTAGTGATGTTTTATGGCATGCTAGGCTAGGCCACCCGCATGAGAGAGCTTTAAAACTTATGTTACCTGATATTACTTTTGCTAATAACTCTTGTGAGGCTTGTATTTTGGGTAAACTTTGCATATCTATCTTTCCTAAATCAAATTCCATCTATGACAATTGCTTTGATCTCATTCATTCCAATGTATGGAACTCACCTTGCATGTCTAGCGAAAACCATAAATATTTTGTCACATTCATAGATGAAAAGTCTAAGTATACATGGCTTACCTTGTTACCATCAAAAGATAGGGTCTTCGAAGCATTTACAAATTTTCAATCGTATGTGACTAATCATTTTAATGCCAAAATAAAAAAATTTTAGATCCGACAATGGAGGAGAATACATAAGCCATCAATTCAAATACCATATAGCAAGTCATGGTATCATCCATAAAACTAGTTGTTCCTATACTCCACAACAGAATGGAGTGGCCGAGAGGAAGAATAGGCATCTCATGGAGATACCCCGATCCATGATGTTCCATACTAGCGTTCCAAAACGTTTTTGGGAAGATGCGGTGGTATTGGCGTGCTATCTAATCAATATAACTCCAACTCAAACTCTTAAAGAAATCTCTCCCTTTGAAGTAATTAATAAACATAAACCCTTTCTTAGCCATCTAAAAATTTTGGGTTGTGTGTGTTTTGTGTTTGTGCCAGGAGGTCAAAGAAGTAAGCTTGATGCAAAGAGCACCAAAGTGATGTTTATAGGATACTCCGCGAATCAAAAGGGCTACAAGTGCTATGACCCTTTGGTAAAGAAAGTCATAGTCTCACGAGAAGTTAAGTTCATTGAAACTAAAGGCTTCTACGATGAGAAAAATTGGAACAAATCGAAAGACTTGTCCACATCCACTTCGAATAGGGCAGAAAACCTAAAGATGCTCTTGGAAAACCTTGGGGTCTCAAATCAATAATCTAGATCAAGACACACTACCCAACCGGCTCCACCCCGCACCAACTTGGATAACTCCCACCTTGACCATGAAGGGGGGAATCAAAGTGACCAAGATGATAACATAACTCAAGAATATGGGGATCAAAATCATCTTGGATCACCGGTTCATGATCAAGGGGAATTCAAGATTCTCCTATTCAAGAACAAGGGGAGCTCAAATGGACCAAACTCAAGATCAAGGACCTCAAGAACCACCAATCTTAAGAAGAAGCACAAGGATCAAGTATCCTCCATCACATTGGAGGAACACAAGGGTTTACTATAATAGTAAGGCCATAGCTCACCCTACTCAAAAGTACGTGCCATGGCCAACTTTCCCAAGACTCATCAAGCCTTCACAAGTATGATAGATCAAGGATAAGTTCTGAGGTCTTACAATGAAGCCATTGAAGTCAAACATTGGAGAGAGGTTATAGACAATGAACTCAAAGCCATGATGAGCAACTAAACATAGAAATAGGAGGAGCTACCTAAAGGCAAAAATGCCGTAACCTCAAAATGGATATTCACCATTAAGTATAAGGCTAATGGCGAAATTGAAAGGCATAAAGCAAGATTAGTGGCCAGAGGTTTTACTCAAACATATGAAGAGGACTACCTTGACATCTTTGCTCCAGTGGCTAAGCTACACACGGTAAGGGTATTAATGGCCATAGCTACTAACTTATCTTGGGACTTGTGGCAGATGGACATGAAAAACGCATTCTTCCAAGGAGACTTGGAAGAAGAATTTTACATGCGACCACCACCTGGTCTTGAGATCTCAATAAGTCAAGGAAAGGTTCTTAGGCTTAAAAAGGCAATCTATGGGTTTAAACAATCCCCTAGAGCATGGTATCATAAGTTAAGTTCCAAACTAATCCTTAGAGGATTCACCAAATCTGAGGGAGACCATACTTTGTTTACACTTCATAGCCAAAAAAAGGTAGAGTGATCATCCTCATCTATGTTGATGACATAATCATCACAGGGGATGACAAGGTAGAAATTCAAAACACAAAAGACTACCTTAAATCTGTTTTTGAAATAAAGGATCTTGGTGAGCTAAAATACTTTTTTGGTATTGAAGTTTGTAGAACAACTAATGGTTTGTTCTTGTCTCAAAGGAAATACACATTAGATCTTCTTAAGGAGACAGGAAAGCTCGGAGCCAAACCATGCAAAAATCCCCTTGAAGAAGGCTACAAGACCTTAAGGAAAGGAGAAGTTGAAGATCAACCTTATGGAGACCAACATCAATACAGAAGACTCGTGGGTAAGTTAATATACTTAACTATCACACGGCCTGATATATTTTTCTCTGTGAACCAGGTATCGCAACATATGCAAAATCCTAAGGTGCACCATTGGAACATGATTGATCGGATATTAACACCTCGCCAAGGAGTTTGGATGGGGAAAAACATCAACACTGAGATAGTAGGCTACTGAGATGCTGACTGGGCCGGAGACCGGAATGATAGAAGATCTACCATTGGATATTGTACCTTTATAGGGGCAACCTAGTCACATGGAGGAGCAAGAAACAAAAGATTTTCTCATGCTCAAGTGCCGAGGCAGAATATCGGGCCATGAGGAAGCTGACTAATGAGCTGATATGGCTAAAAGGACTGTTGACGGATTTGGGTATCGAGACACATGAGCCAATCACTATGCATTGTGATAACCAAGCGGTCATTCACATTGCATCAAACAATGTCTTCCACAAGAGGTCAAAACATATCAAAGTTGACTGCCACAAAGTGAGGCAAGCAGTGGAGCAAGAAATCATATTACCATGTTACACCAAGAGCTCGGACCAATTAGCCGACATATTCACCAAAGCAGCCAACATTAAAGTTTGTGAGTCCATCCATGATAGACCTGGATTCACAAGCATTATTAAGGAGTAAGTACCCTAACCGTGGAGCATTCTTTTTCCTTTAGGGAGTTTTATCCCAAGTGGTTTTCTCTCTAAAGGTTTTAATGAGGCTTGGTCTCTACGGGTCCAAGTTTGGCCAATCACCTCGGCCAAACTTGAGGGGGAGTGTTGAGTTTTGGGCATCATCGACCAAGACTCAAGAAGTGGTAATGAAAAGGTTCAGAAAAGAATGAGGATGAAGAAATATCGAGAAAGGCCAAAAGAAATGAATAAAATACGACTTGGCCTGAAACTAGGCCAAGTCGGATGAAGACTCGGAGACCATGCGTGAAATCTGACTAACCATGCACGAGATATCGAGCCAAGAAGGAAAACATGCATTCTGACGAGTTAGCGCGTGCGGGAAGGAAGAAACTTGGAATACAATCTATCGGGCCATGCGCGTGTCTAGAAATATGGCCAAGTGAACAATGCGCGTTACCGAGACAGGCCATGCGGAGGATCAAGCCAGTGATGCGGAAGATCGACCTATCGGATGAAGGATCAAACTGAAGCAGGACGATGCGCAGAATCAAACCGCGGATCATATTATCAAGCCGATAATGCGCATTGTCTCGAGAACCATCGAGAAACTTAGCTAAAAGGGATCCTCGGCCAAAACTAATAGTTTATCCACCAAACCGGACTTGCTCAAGCTATTTTGGATAAGGAACCTTCTAGAAGTCTGAAAATAGTCGTTATGCACACTTTGGCCGATAATCCACTTTTGAGTCTAGGTTCATACATGACACGCGTCTAATGGTCCCCTTCTGGTTCGTACACACGGTTTCGAGATATTTTTTCTTTTACTTAACTTTTCAACTTATGTAACTTTTCTTTACCATTTTAAGGGCGATCCTAGGTTTGTCTAGGATCCCCTATTTAATCATTGTATGTGCTGCTTTTCTATTTCAAGGAAGAAAAATTTCCTCTAAACTTTTCTCTCAAAACTTACACTCTCTCTCATATTCTTGAGCTTAATCCGCCATGGATAGAGCTTAATATTCTCTCAAATTTTCACACATAACATAGAGATGCTATTAAATAGTTTATCTAATATAGTTTTTTAAGCAATCATAATTAATTTACCCTTTTGCATATTTTTAAAAAGAAAACTAGAGATGTGGAACAAAACCATAATTATCATATTTTTCGAAAATACTTTGTTCTAAACTAAAACTAGAGATGTGGAAGAATAGAGTCTGCATCTTCCACATCTCTAGTTTTGGTTTAGAACAGAGTATTACTGAGAATTTTGGTAATTATGGTTTTGTTCCACATCTCTAGTTTTTTTATAAAAATATCTGCAATGCAAAAATAAATCTACAAGCAAGAAAAAATTTGCAATATAAAATTAAATATGCAAGCGTAAAAATATACAATATAAAATTAAACTCCAATGTAAACGGAAATAGCAGTAAAACGAAAATAAATCTAACACACCACACAACGTAAAAAATCATATAAGAGAAATAACAACAAATTCAGGTGTCAAAAGGACCACCACCGATCATCTCCATGAACATGCAAATTGCGTCTCTATTCTCCAGCATAAACTGTAAAATAAATACATAATTTCTCAATTAATAAGCTAAAATAATTACTTTAAAAAGTAAAAGGAGAGTAAAAAAATCCAAATGAGAAGTTTGATTTTGTCCTGGACAGCGGCCATCATACACAAAACGAATAAAGTGATAATTTAGGTTTTTCTTCTCGCAATACCGAACCATCAGTTTCGTCATACGTGTATGAACACGCAAACTAAATTTATCTTGGATTCCATGATGGTCGATGATTTTTAGAATCACACTCTTAGGGGGTGTATTGGAATAATATTTGAGTTGATTTGTGTTTTGGAGAGTTTTTAGATGATTTTTGGGTGAATTGAGGAATTTCATGTGATTTGTTATAAAATTCTCTGCAATTCCACCTAAAACTATGAGATTTGAAACTTCATATTTTTAACTAAGAAAATCCACTAAAATACCATAAAGTCACTAGAAATCCACTACTTAAAATATTTTCAATAACAGTGTATTTCATAAGACTTTTTAGAACTCTTATTTGAATGACAGTAGATTTCATAAGACTTTTTAAAATTCTTATTTCAATAACATTGTATTTGTTATTTTAATACCAATCACTTCAAATCTCACTTTTAATACAGCCTCTTATAGTGTTCCGCAATTGGAATTAAAACACTCATGATTTGAAAGAATTTGCAGATATATTTAAGAGAGATAGAGAGACTTTTAATGTGAAAGAAACACTCTCGAGAAACGATAATTTATAGCCAAAATTTTGATTAAAAAATAAACAAATATTGGGAAAATTTAAATATTTATTTCGATAAACGCAGACACGGAATCTGAAAAACGTAGTTACTATTTGGTCAAACATACTATTTGAAAATTTGAGCATGAAATAATTTGAACATTGCATATTTGTTTTCCAGCGTTGCAGTTTTGTTAACATAATTGCATATTTTATGACGTTGCAGATTTGTTTTCCAATGTTGAAGTTTTGTTAACAAAATTGCAGATTTTTCTACGTTTCAGATTTGTTTTCCAACATTGCATTTTTGTTAACGAAACTGCAAAGTCGATTTATTTTACGAATAAATTATACGATGTTGTTTTGTTGTTAAAAATTCACCCTATGTAGATCTAAATTTTATGTACATCTTCATTGTCGACATCTTCAATTTCCTCAACCACCGTCGACATCTTCAAGCTCACATATTCAATTTCTCTCTTTTCAGTCGTTCATTGAAGAGGAGAAATAGCGAATGTTCAATTAATTCTTGTGTATGGGAAGTGGACGCATGGTAAGGGGAGGAAATTGTTCGTCATGGAAAGCGATCGAGGTTTTCGATTGGTATCAGCAAAAGAGAAGATGAGTTTCGAGGAATTGGTGGATATGATACTCGAAGACCATTAAATAGACCAGAGCCTTCACGATATGGATTTAAGCTACATGTTACCCATGAATATTTTGAGCTCCTTACCTCCGGATTAACCTCTTATGTATGTAACGAATACTAGACAATTGAGAACCTTTTTATGTCAGTCAAACAATGAATCCGTCCAGCTCTATGTTGAGATCAAATATAAGAGTTCATGAAAATTGGAGTGTGGAGCTACAAAGGAATAGAAAATTAGAATTCCTACAATGGAGAAAGCTATTTTATAAGTTACAGAAGAAGACAGTGTGGAGGAAGAGAATGGTATAAGATTTGATTATTGCAATGATTATGATGAAACAGACTCTGATGATGAGAATTCCGCTAAGTAAGAGTTAATGATGAAGACGTGGAAAAGTAAGAGAAGCCAAAGATGATGTGTCCTTCATCCGTCTACATCATTGACAGTAATCGTGACGAACACTTACCAACTTTCAATATTGACTCTTTGAAAATACGAGTAGGTGATTGTTATGACACAAGAGAGAAATTGGAGGAAATGTTGAAAATGTTGACCGTGATTGAGAGGTTCGATTACAACGTTTACAAATCTACACCACACTTGAAGTGTTGGGTAAGTGGTTGTGCGTGGAAGCTCTGAGCTACACTAATAGATTATTGGCCAAGATTTCATGTGCTTACTTAAACTTCAAAAAAAAATATGTTCAGTCAATGAGAGATCATCAAGATCATGGCAGACAAGTCATGAAATAATAGCAATGCTGTACATGGACTATATCGGTGGTGTAGGGCTTAGTGTGTTGCCTATGCACATTGCAGATACTTTGAGTAAACGATTTAACATTAAGGTAAAGGAGTCTGCAAATTTATCTAAATTAATTGCAGTTTTGTTTAAGTCATTTGCAGTTTTTTTGTTTGCATTGCAGATTTATTTACCATATATATTGAATATTTATTTTGTAATGCACATTTATTTTGTATTGCATATTTGTTTTGTATTGCAGATTTATTTTTGTTTACATTGTAGATATATTTTGTAACATTGCATTTTTTTAATTCCATTGCTTTTTTGTTAGCCATAGCACATATTGAGTTGTTCGCTGTTGTAGGTTGAATACTGGAAGGCTTACTGAAAATTAAAGCAAGCTAGGGACTTGGTGAGGAGTACTCCTGAGGAAGGTTACGCGCAACTACCCGCGTATTTGTACATGATTAAGAGAGCTAACCTAGGGACACACACCATTTTTCCGTTGATGAAGATGACAGGTTCAAGAATTTGTTCCTTTCATTTAGTGCAAGTATCAATGGATTTCCATTCGTCTGGAAACTTGTCGTCGTTGATGGTACTTTTTGCAAGGAAATTATAAGGGAACACTACTTACCACAACAACAAAAGACAAGAATTTCTAAATATTTCCGTTGGCGTTTGGAATTTTTGATGCAAAAATGATGAATTATGGAAAAGGATCTTTAGGTAATTAAGTTGCGTGATTCCGGATGACAAAAGCCTTGCAATAATATCCAATAATCACAGATCCATCGGAAGAATGATAGGGCTCGTGTACCCAAAATCCAGCCATTGGATATGTACGTACCATTTGTACAAAAACATATTGGTTCGTTATAAGAGAAATGAAGCATTCCTTTTGGTTATACAGGCTGAAAATGCATTTAGACTCGTGGAGTTTCAAACCGTGTACGACAAGATTAAAGAGTACCTCGAGAAAGCGTATATCAAAATGTAAACGTGTGTGCATTTCCTTGGGGACAGATATAACCTACTAACAAGCAACATTTCTGAATCAATGAACAAATTACTTTCTCCGGAAAGGACTTTACCCATTGTTCGACTTCTAGAAGTTATATCATCGATGACGACGACATGGTTTGCGAGCAGGAGGGCAGATGCAATGAAAATGAATACATGATAGACCTATGGAGCTGAGAATTGCTAGAGGTAACCCCGAGAATGAAGCACTATTGTATTTGTATATATGGTTCATCTTACAATATGTATTTCTATGTTTGCAGATTCGTGTCGAATATGCTAAGCTTCTTTCAGTTCAGGAAATTGATGCTGATTAAGTTCAAGTAATGGGTCCCACATCACTTCATGTTGTCAATTTAAGAGATAAGAAGTATTCATGTCGTAGGTTTGACATAGAGAGAATATTGTGCGCACATGCAATTTCGGTTGAAGAGAGACAACAAGTATCTCGTAATTCTTGTTATCATCCATATTTTTCTAAGGACTACCTCGTCAAGTCTTATGCAACACCCATTATGCCGAGAGATTTTGAGAACAATACCGCACGATGTTTTGACGACTGTAAGGCCTCCACCTGTTAAGACACAACTGGGTAGGCCAAAAAAAGAGAAGAATGAAGTCTGCAATAGAGAAAGCTTTCAAGAATAAACGGGTCTACAAAAAAAACATGTGGATCTTATCATAAGGTGGAACATAATCAAAAAAACATGCATAATGCCTTAGTGCATTCTTACCTTTCATAAATTTTGAGCAATAATCTCCAGGTTTTATCTGTTTGTACATGCACAGTGTTGTTTCTTATAATAGATCTGCAACATGTCATGTAAACAAATCTGCAATAATAACATAAATCTGCAATACAAAATAAATACGCAACATAAGATGAGATCATCTGTAAAACAAAAATAAAATATGTAGTAAAAACTAAATCTGCAACACAACATGAAACAAAACTGCAATGCAAACAAAAATCTGCAATAACAATAATTCTGCAATACAAATAAATCTCCAATGTAAATCAACATAAATCTGCGATACGTAATAAATTTTCAACATAAAACGAAACAAATATGCAAAATTTGACAAATGTTTTGATTAGACTATTAACCTCCAACCGTACACATAACTTCAGTTTACCAAAATCTCTTCACCTTCCTATTCATAATTGTATCTCTTACGGTTATAAATATTTATAAACAATCGCAACCTCGAAGTAACTCTCCAGATTACACTTCTATAAATTTCTTTGTCCTTAAACAACTTTTCAGTAACATACTTTGTACAAAAAACCTAATTTATTCTGATATGTCAGTTTCTCCTCATTATTCAGTAAGGTTAGAGACCCGTGTCAATGTTATTCTTAGTTCTGCTGATCGGGAAAACCTTCTGGTTCAAAATCATGGTCTCGGTATTAATCCAGATAATACTACTATTATGTGGTTTAGATTGTTACACGATCTTGGAATGGAGATCCCTGCGATTCTTTTTCATGGATGGATTCATGTGTGGCCAACTTACCGCTTGATTCCCGATCATTTTAAGGAACGATGGTTTCTTAAACTCGTTGTAAGCATCATAATCTGAGTTTGTATACAAGATAAAAAAACAACAGTAACCCTTTTATTATGTCTTTTTGTTTAGGAAACAAACACGTGGGATAAGTGACATAATCTAACAGTTTGGGTAGATTTTAATATGGTAGAAAGAACGATTTATCGAGGTCAAATGCGTATGTTGAAGAGGACTTGGGCGCTTGGTGACGAGAAGTCTGCGTGGATGTTAACAAGAGTTTGGCTTGATCTAGTAGATGTGTTTGAGGAGTTTGGATATGATAATTATGGATTTTAAATGTAATTAAAGAACTTTTAATTTGTACATCACTCATTTTTGTAATTGAAAATAAATCTGCAAAATAACAAAAATAAATTTGCAACAGAAAATTAAATCTCCAATGTAAATAAAAAATATGCAATAGGAAAATAAATTTGCAACACAAATTATATCTACAACAATATTGTATATCGACAATGTTAATGATCCAAATAAATATGCAATAGGAAAATAAATTTGCAACACAAAATAAATTTGCAACATAATATAAAAATAAATCTGCAACAGAAAATTAAATCGAATATGTTAATGAAAATAAATAAACATTACAAAATATATAAAAACTAAATATAACATATAAATAAATCTACAACGTCACATGTAATTAAACCTGCTATACAAATAACAATGAATGAACGACTACATAACTTGTGAAAAGGTCAAATAGATTCATCCTTTAGCCGAGGAACTACAATCTTAGCCCGCTGGGATAGTGGATTAGTTGATCCAACATAAGACATGTCTGGTACTTCATTGAATATCTCAGCCCCGAGTTTTTCCTGGATGGCCTGAATGTTCTCGTCGCATTGACTTTCAAAGCTCCACCCCAAAACAAGACACTCAATGTACTTGATAGAGTAAACACCAAAATCTCATGGGTTTCAGTTCATTGGTACATTTTTCTTAACTCTTTTCACCTTAAACTAAGCAAGAGACTTCTTCCTGAAGTCTTCAAAGACCACCCGGTTAAAAAACCATGACATCATATTGCTTACGGGGTCACAAAACTTGACAATTTCAGCATCACTTGCATAACCAGGGATAGAGGCATATACACTTATCCTTCTCATGTTGAAGTTAAAGTCAATAGCTACCCAATGATTTATTTTCACATTGACACAAGAATATAGGTTGTAAATGCCAATATGTCAAGCCTTATTGATTGTCGAGCCCTTAGGAGTAAGACCCATGAATTGGTTAACGTATTCCTCTATAAAAAGAAACTTCTTTGGACACATGCTGAAATTTGGGTAGTCGTTGTACCAAACAGCCACCGACCATGGGTCCCAGAAAGAACTCTCAGTCTATAAGGCGAGTTTTGACGCATGGATCTCAACTAGAACATATTCAACGTTGCCTCTATGTGCTGCAAAGAGAGAGGTCAAAGTAAGTAAACAAATATGCAGAGGTTAAAAATAAGAAATTGCAATACAAAAATAAAACTGCAATTGAAACATAAATCTACGAAAACTAACCATAGAAAAAAAAATATGCAATAGAAAAATCTCTGAATACAAATCTACAATAGAAATTAAAAAATTGCAATAGAAAAAAACTATAATAGAAAAAATATGCACTCGACATTAAATCTGAAATAGAAAATAAATATGCAAAAACAAATATGCAATAAAAATATATATACAAAAACACTTATGAAATCTCTTAACC
This sequence comes from Iberis pinnata, assembly GCA_900406425.1. NCBI lineage: Eukaryota > Viridiplantae > Streptophyta > Magnoliopsida > Brassicales > Brassicaceae > Iberis > Iberis pinnata. The sequence goes on along the minus strand of OVBE01001880.1, from coordinate 9,894 downwards.
ATAGATCCCTATGTAAAGTAATCTCTTTGAAGAACTCAACTTCATCATTTAAGCATACTATCAGTTGTTTCCTGTAATCAGAAGAAAAGAGTTCACTATAAATTTGCAATATAAATAAAATTGGCTATATAAAATAAATTTGCATTAGAAAATTAATCTGAAAAAAATTTGGAATAGAAAAAAAAATTTGCGAACAAAATCTTCAATAGAAATTCATGTTTTTGTTAAGTGAAGGTTGTGTGATACATACTCATCAAAGGTTATGAACTCCACCAGCGCACGGAGCTTGTCGTATGCCACTACAACAATTGGATCATAGTCATTTGGTGAAGATACAACACCTGGAATGATGCATTTCACGGTAGAGTTGCTGACATAAGGAGAAACATGAGTAGGTGCCAATGTAGGGACTCTTTTTTCCACTGGTGTAGTCGGATCCACACATTGGATGGCCTTCAGCACCAAATCCAGTGATTTCCCAATAGCTATGTTCTTCCTCTCATCCTCAGAATCATAACTAGAGGCCATTTTTAGGTCCTCTTTTTCCATCTTCTCTATAACATCTTCAACAAAATCAGAGTCATGTGAGATTGGTTTTCCAACTTTCTTTAGGTTGTACCTCTTTTCGTACACCTTTTCTTGCTTAACCTTTGATTTCTCCTCTAAACTCATTGTTTTGTTCCTCATACTCATACGACCTCTATTCTCCATAGCCACCGCATCTTTCTTTTCCTTTTTCGAAGAAGGGGCTTCTTTGTTAGTGGTCTTTCTCTTCTTTTTCACCTTCAGGCCAGGAAAATTCTCCGCACATTTCTCTTCACCCGCCTTTACCAACCAAGACTGCTCAGAAAATTAAATCTCCTATTAATAATAATTCACACATTAGATACTATATATGAAAAGGGCATAACTAACCAGCGTCTCGACTGACTCATCCACTGGTTCAGCAGACCTTCCTTTACCCTCCTTCAAGATATGCACCTCAGCTTGTAATGCGTCAATCTTGCCTTCCAAAGTTGTGAAACGATTGTTCATAGATTCTTCCATCTTTCCAACTAAGGTAGCCAGTAACTGCACCAACTGCGTTAGTGTGTCGTCAACACTATCTTTTGAAGGATCTTCTTCTTTAATCTTCTCCCCTCTTTTTTTACTCTCCTTAACTTTCCCGTCTTTAACCTTCCTCTTTTTTTCCTCCCTCAACAACCAACACAAGCTGGAAATTATTAATTTCAACATGCCATTGGTTTGGGACCAAGGCATCATTCATGAGATATTGAATCAACTTATCAAGCCTAGAATCAATATGGAGATGATTGTCATGCCAAATAAGATACATCGCGTCCGAGGTGACCGAGATCATATTTCTGACACAAACCTACTATAAAAAAATGAATAATGGTAGTCAACCATCATACTACATAAAACTCAAATGCTTCAAAAACTTTGTGATATAAAACAAATCTGCAATATAAAACAAAACTACGATGATAAATCCGCTATAGAAAATAAATCTGTAGTTGAAAACAAATTTGCAATAGAAAATAAATCTGCAATTGAAAACAAATATGCAAAATAAAATAAATTTGCGAAAGCATATATGCAATTGATAATAAAAATTGGAATTGAAAACATATAGACATGGAAAATTGCAATAGAAATATAAAAGATCCGCAATGAAAAAAATTCTTAAATGGAAACGTACCTCTTTGTGATTTTGTATCTCTTTGGAAATGAAGTCTTTAAACTGAAACCGTAGGTGAGATCCCTGCCAATGGAGAAGAGAAGACCCTTCAATGACCTCTCTTCCTTTTCCCACCAACACTCATAAACCAGGGACGAAATCAAACACCCATATGTAAAATGCATGTATCAACCCTTGAATGGTTTGAGCCAAGTTCTCAAAGTTGGTAGTCTTTATGGAATCTACCAAATAGGTGAAAGCTTCTCTACCCCACAAATACTTGTCAAAATTATCTTGATCAAGGACTCTCTTCGCAAGCCTAAATGGACTCCTTGAACCTGAATGAATGTCACATATGAAAACATGTATGGAGCATAACCTAGCAAACATCATCTGTTTCCGAAGATCCCATTTCTTGAGTTTTACACGTGCTAAGATCACATCTATATCGTCTAGGATTGGAGCATCCCCATCTGCTTTTGCCATTTTGTGCTAAAACATATGATGATCAAGATCAAATTCTATTTGATGGGTCAAACGGCTTACAATTAAGCCTTGTTATCTCCGCAAACTCATTGAGAGAAAACCCTAGTGACTTACTTTTAATTGTAGACCATATCTCATGTCTATTGTTGACTGATAACTGAGGACACAAAAAATAATGGACTGTGGAGATGAGAATATATAACTAGTCATGTCCGTCAATTTCAAGAAAACACCAAATGAACTTTTCTTCAACGCTTCTCAAGCATCTTTTCCTATTTTTCCTTTGTTGTCACGAAGTCTTTTGCAAAATGAAGCATGGTTGATGTTTCTCTCTTGGAAGTCGTTAATACTATGATACAATTTAGGTGGATATCCAGTCATATCTATGTAAAAGTCTCTAGTAGAAAATCAAAATTGTAGTTAAGAACAAATATGCGAAAACTAAATAAATCTGCAATTGAAGATTAAAAAAACTACAATAGAATAACTAAAACTGCCAAAACAATTCTGCAACAGAAAATAAAAATCCGCAATATAAAAATAATTATGTAATAGAAATAACAATTATGCGAAAACAAATCTGCGATAAAAAACACAAATCTGCTATACAATAAAAAATGCGAACGCAAATCTTCAATAAAAAAACAAAAAAAAAATGCAAAGAACAACTACCAAATTACTCACCTTCGAAGTCACGGCGAGAAAAAACGAACGACGAAGACGAAAACGAAAGAATGACGAAGACGGAGAAGAAGAAACGCCAAAGAAAAAGATGACGCTACACGAAAGGAACGTTGAAGATGAACCAACGGCAAAAACCAACAAACAACGAGAATAGTGAGATGAAGCAACGATGAAAATTAAAAATCGGCAACGACGAAGATGAAAAATCGACTATAAAGATGAACGGTTTTGTTTAGTTTATATGGAATAAAATGTAAATTTTGTGTTTTTATTAGTTTAATTTTTTAGGATTATTATTATTATTATTATTATTATTATTATTATTATTATTATTATTATTATTATTATTTTAACAATTATTTTTAGGATTATTTGGGTGTAAATATAATTCAAAATGATAAATCTGTAGTTTTTTCAAAAATTTGAGTATTTTAGACTTTTGAGACCAAATATTGGGTTAGTCTAGTCATGCCATCAAAAAAGGTCGAGTTAGTTATAGCAAAATAATATTGGGTCAATCTGATCATATTTTAATATATGACCACAGATTTTAAATTTCAAATTATATCATAAATATATGAAGTATTTGTTTAACATAATGACATATAAGAATTATTTGAACATATGTTGTAAGCTATAATTCAACTATTATTAATAGAAAATTGTCAAAGTTGGAAAGAAAGAAATATGTTAGCTACAAACACTATAACTTATTATAAGGGTTTTTTGTCGTTTATTATATTAATATCAAAAAGAGATACATGGTTTAATACCCAAAACTAAGACAAAGGTAAGTGTAAAGCCATAAAGATAATTCAAGAGACAAAAGTAAATGCAAACAAAGTCTAAACAACCAAAAGAAAAAGAAGAAGATAACACCCAAAACTAAGACCAAGACGATATAAAAACCAAAGATAAATTAATAGGCGGAATAACCCGACCACTTCAAGCTCCAAAAGATTAGGCCAGGTGAAGGGAACCTTTTAGATCCACTAACAGTGGTTGATGAGTTCTCCTGATGTGAATCTAAATAATACTTTTAAAAGAAAATGAGCTAACTCTACTAGAAATGAAAGAACCGAGAAGCAAAGACTATAATCTTATTTGGAACTATAAACGGAAAGAACAATAATGATCGTCGGGGAAACGCCTAAAAGATCAGCCAGCATAGGCAAAGACCTTGAACCTGTCTTAAATGTAGGAGAAAGGAGCGACTCGATTTTAACCGGAACACGCTACATCACGCTAAAGAAAATGTCTGAAATCGAAGATAGCAAACGACAACCTAAACCCCAGATACGAACGGCCCAAGAAAGGAGCAGAGCACTAACGGCCTTGCCGAAAATTAAACCCAATAATTACAGAGGCTAAAAACACAGGTTCCAAAACCGGCTCAAAAAACCCACGACTAACCACAAGCCTCAAAACATTGAAACAAGACCAAACATGCACCGAAAGAAATTGGACCCGACACATGAAGACCGGCGACCAACTAGAGACCACAGTCGGAGCTCCAACCTGCCAAAACCACCACGGGAATGCCTGCAAACGAGAAGGAGGAGGGGCGAGTTGAAAGGAGCTAAACGACGCCTAGAGGCCCGACATGAGCTCACCACTAGGAGTAGAGGCTTTTGCAGGCTAACCCTTATTTGTCAACCCCAGACTTTTGACTCCGGTGGTGCAACAGTGGGCTGGATCCAGAACGTCTGAGCTCACTATATCGAGAAGCCGGAGGAGAAGCCACTACGGCAAGCCTAAAACTAAAGTCGATGACATAAAAGAGAGAACGGAGACAAAACAACTGACGGCAGTGCTAAAGGAACCGCTGACCATCGGTCAAAATAGGGTATGAAAAAAGAACGATGGCTAAGTATTGAGAATATATAGAAAAGGGTTTCGAGATTTTTTTATGTTATTATATATTATATGACTACATATACAAATACACCAAGTAAACTTTTTTTTCCATCTATTGTATTAAGATAACCGAAACAAATTACAAAACCATAGATTTTGACAAAACAAAGCCTGAAAACCTCAGGAAAACTAAACATAAAAACCAACAACCTTGTGCAAATGTTAGAACAAGACAGGATAAACAACTGTTGAAAACTGTCAAAGATGCCCAAGAAGCAGAAACAAGACACCACAGATGAAACGCCAAGAAACGCCTCAATCAAACAAGTGCCCTGAACACCCTGCATCATTTGTCCTCACTAAATTTCGGTAGACTTCTGAAATGAGGAGCAATGCACTTCTAAAGAGAGGCTAAACGGACCTCCAAGATGGAGAAAGATACCGTCACTAGCGCCAAATAAGGGAACGACGACAAGATAAGCGCCTGAAACCCGGAAAGGAGAAGGCATATCCAGTCAGATCTTGCTTCAAATATGAAGAATTGATCTTGTGGAGGAGGCTATAAGTTGCTTAGTTAGTTCATCGAGAGATGAAGAAAGCGATCCAACCAAGCCTGAGACACTTCGAACAGCAACAACAATTGAAGAACACCCAAAACCCGATGGCAAGCACAGAAAACCAAACAACAAAAGACAAGCCAAAACCACACAACAAAATAAGTAGGCTACATGAAACGCTAAATACTGACAGACACAAGATACACCCATAAGGACAGAGGACCACCCTCGGCACTAAAACGACCAGACCCAAAGACACAAACCTGAAAACACAGACCTCTAAAACAAGCAGGATGAACCACACACAAACAAAGCTCGGTTACTGGTACTAGGACCCTAAATCTGAGCACAGCAACACGAAACCAAGACGAAGTCTAACCGCAAATAACTAGAGGCCAAGACCGGTAAGGAGGCTGGCGAAGGGACGAGGAACCAGAGGCGATGGACGACTGCAAACAGCCAAAGAAAGCTCGACACCAACAGAGGAGAGCAAGCAGTCGCGAACTAGGTCCATGCCGTCGGCCTGAAGGCCCGGCGCTCACTCCCACTACCGCAAAGAGCACCTCCGACCACCCAAACATGAGAGACCCACAGCCAGACCCAAAGACACAAACCTGAAAACATAAGTTCAAATTGCTCTTGATTTACCGACTTGAAGATTTCATTTAACGCTTTTGCGTTAAATTTTGACATCCTTTTCTCTGTTGGTGTCCATCTGGTTTTAGGTGTCTTAGTCCCATCTTCTGATGTTACACACGGATCTTCTCAACCATTTTGAACAATTTTCCAAACATATTCATCAATCCTTCGTATGTTTTCCTTCACTCTCAATTTCTAATCCCCATAATTTACATCATTCAATAAGACAGTGTATGGAGCAATTATATCTGTAGATGTCGCCATATTCTCTTTTTCATGATCTCACATGTGTGGTTAGGTGTTTCGCTCTGATACCAATTGTAAAAATGAGAATATAAGCACACAAGAGAATTAACGAGGTTCAGCAATATGGCTGCGTCCTCAAACCACACACTAGAGATATATTAGACAAACTATCAAATAAGATCTTTTCTAATGGAATTACTCGACACTAAGACACACCTTAGTTCGACACCAATCAATCTCTATCCTACAATGAGACACACACGTCTCTAATACAAATCCAAGAATCAGAATTCCTAGGTCATTCTCCTAAGTCTATCCTTGATCTAAAACACCTCGTGATTCAGAAGGTTGCACACTGGTTTAAGTATCACACACTCGAAGTATGCCTTTTTCCAGAGATTGATCTTCAATAAATTGAGCTTTTTCTTTCTGTGCAGCTTACCTAATGTGACTCATATATATTTGTATTTATAGCATCCAAAATGCAACAACTTCCAATATTCACCAAAGATTTAGATATGAGAATATCTCAAATCTCCTTTTCCTTATTGAGAATATTTCATTTTCTTTATATTCTCAAATCTTCAATGCCACATAAGCACTCATAAACGTGACTTTCATATCTTCAGTGATCTTGATCGTGAAAATATTCCATATATTATGCAGCCAACATATAGTAAACGATTCAAAATCCCAACAGTATTTTAACAACAATTAATGTGTTACATACACGTTCCACAACCTGCAGTTCTGCACCAGTTTTTCATTCAAGAAAGTTCTTCTTAGCTCAAGCAGCTTTGGAGCTAACAATCTCCCCATTTATCATTGTTTTTGTGTTCATTATTTTCATATTGACATAAAAACGGTGGTGCATATTATTTTTATTTATGTGTTCTACAATTAATCTCTTTAATAATATCTATATTAAAAATATGATATAAAATATGTAAAATGGTAAACCATGTAAATATTATTCATATAATTGAGTTTATGTATGATTTTGATGGTTTAGGCTTTCTAGATTTTTATGACTTTGCATGGTATAGATTTTGGGTTCTTTTAGTTAAAATTTATATGAACTTTGCGTTTATGTTCTTTAGGAATGTAATTTATAAATTTTCAAGGTAGTTCAATAGGTCACTCAACTTTTAGGGTTTATAAACGCAATTTTGGTTTCTTACTTCAAGTTGATTTCTCTAATATATTTTGATTTTTCTCTTTAATTCTACCCTTTGAGTTTGCTTATACCACTACAAGAAAACAAATGATAAACTAATGAAAAAATGACAAAATTTTTTGTGAGTACCATTATCGACGGATTTCCGATCGAACAGTGACCAGGGTAACGATCATCAGTAATCCTTCGGATTTTCTTTCACACTCGTCGAGTTTTCTGTCGGTTATTTTACGAGGAAAATTTGTCGTCGTAATAGAGCCTTTAATTTAAGACCGATTTTTGGATGTCGATAATCCATCTATTATTTTCATGACCACGTAGAAAACATACGTCAGTAATCTATTTATACCACAAATAATACGCATGCAGAGTCCTTGATAATCCGTCGGTATATTTGCGAGGAAAAAATGACATATGTTAAAATTTAATGAGGAAAATCGTTCCCAAAATATTTTGAAACCGGCAAGCTAAATTTTTTGTCAGAACCGACGGATTATCGATGATACTTTCCGTTGGCTTCTTTGATAAAATAACATAATCCCAAATCTTCTTCTTCATTTCGTGAACGGAGGAGACTTTTGGAGTGGTTTTGGCTGACTCTTCCATTTTTTGTCCTCTTCTACCGGTCTCTTCCTTCCTCTTTTGTCGTTTGTCTCTTCCCCTCCCATCGCCTGTCTCCTTTCTCTTCTGCCGGTTGTCTTTTCTGTTAGTCTCTTCCTTCCTCTTCCGTTGGTTGTGCTCTTCCGTCGGTTGTCCCTTCCAATCTGTGAGGTAAGTATGTTAGATTTAGGATAATGTTTGTTTGATTTAGGAGTTAGAAGCGTTAGATTTAGTATAATGCTTGTTTGATTTAGGAATTAGAAGGGTTAGATTTAAGATTTGTTTATTTGATTTAGGTATTAGATTTTTTAGATTTATTTCTTAGATATATTGTTTTTAAACATAAATTACAAATATTTAAAAATTTTAAAAATTAAACAAAAAGTAATACACTTAAAATAATAAATTAAATTTAAATTAAAAATTTTAAAACATTAATTAAAAATAAGATATTCCATATATTTAAAATTCAATTAATTAAAGACAAATTTGATACCCAGCAATGTCGTGGGAGCAAGTCGGATTTTTTCTTTTATGTTAAGTGTGTAAGCTTCCGAGCAGTGACTTCTCCAAACTTCACCCTTGTCTCACCCCTCCCCAATAGTTATCATTTCTTGCGTATGATTCAAAGAAGGTCTATGAGTATTTCAAAAACATCACAATTATAAAGCTCACACAAATAAATCTAGAACCAAAAAGGTCAATAAAAAAATTATCAAACTAACAATTATAAGAATGAATAGATTCATCAGATTATGGAAGATCGCGCTAGAGTTTAGTGGTCTTCCACAGACCACTCAACTCTATTTTTTCCATTAGAGTTATCTTTCCTGACTTGATGAACCTGTTCGTCCTTGTAACTTTGAATTTGATAAATTTCTTCAAAGATATTTTTGGTTCTGGATTCGCAATTGTAAATTTTATACTTGTGTTGTTTTTGACACTCGTGGAGCCTTCTTTGGGTTATACAAAAGAAATGAGAACTATTGGGGATGGGAGTAAGGGTGAAATTTGGATAAGTCACCATTCAAAAGCTTACACATATAACAGAAAAGAAAGAACCCGACTTGCTCCCATGACATTGTTGGATATCAAAAATACCTTTTGTTTATTGTATTTAAAATTTTTGGAATATTTTACCTTTTCAATTAACATTTATTATAATTATTTGTTTAATTTTTATAATTACTTAAATTTAATTTAAATTTATTATTTTAAATATTTATTTTTAATATTAATAATCCGTCGATTTTTCATCAGTTTAGTACCTACAGATTAAGGATGGACTAAATACAGATGGAGGTACGACGTCGTAAAGTTTTCGTCGTAATGTCGTAGGTTAGATACGACGGAATATCGACATATTCATTTTACCGTCGTCCTGTAAACGACCGAAATTTTTTTTTCTTAATTATTGTGTTGGTTATGGAAAAAAATACATAATAACGACGACAGTGGCCATCACTTTCCAGTTGATTTCTTGTAATGTTATAATTTGCACAAATATGGCTTTTTAGTTTATAAGTTATTAGGAAGATGAATAAAGTATAGTAATAATTGCGGGAAAAATCAATTGCTTTTTAGGACATTGCATATACATTTGGAGTTTATTGGTGAATGAGTCCAATTTAATTGTGAGAGTAGTGGGATTCAAGCTATTTATGATTAAAATGTTGTAACTAGGGGGTATAAAATGATGATGTGTCAAAAATTTTGAGCATTTGAAATGATGTCGCACTCTCTATAAAGAGATTGTATTCAATATATATATATATATATATATTAGATGAAATCCTGCGCTATGCGCGAAAAATATGTTATAAAATATATAGTATGGCTTATATTTTATGTATTATTATATAGTTTTTAAATATTGATCATAAAATTTTTCAATTATATTTATATATACGAAGTAAAAATGTGATGATTTTATAGAAAATATCTAATTATATAACATAAAACGTAAT
>OVBE01001879.1:0-28787 GCA_900406425.1 Iberis pinnata | reverse complement strand
CCGTCGAAAACTGTCCCTTCAAAAATTTTTCCGCCAAAAATTTTTCCGTCAAAATTTTCTCGTCGAGAATTTTCCCGAGAAAAGTTTTTCCCGCCAAACTTTTCCCGTCAAAAATTTTCCGCCAAAATTTTTCCGTCATAATTTTTCTGCAAAAGATTTTCTATCGAAAATTTCTCTCAAATAGTTTTCGTGTGATGTTTATAATGAAATTGGTAATTTAGTGTTAATGATGTAATTATGATGTTATAATTATCAATTAAAATAATTATTAAAATAATAATCAAATTATAATGGGGAACCCATTATGACTCATTAACCCACTAAATTAAATGGGTAATGAGTTGACCCAACCCATTTGTTAAATGAGTTGAGTTAACCCATTACCCATTTCATACACAAATCAAATGAGTTATGGGTTGGTTTGGGTTGGGTTACTCATTTTGACACCCCTAGCTTTAACGCTGTTTTAATAGGCATTTATGCTTACTATGAATCATTATTCAATCATTTTTGTGCAATTCTGGTGAATTTTGCAAGAATTTAGGTGTTCAGATCATTTTGAAAAAAAGTTGTTTCGCATGATAAGACAAAACAATTAGCTAAGTGTGAATGAAAAGGTCGATCCCTTATGGCATCGATCGATCCATGAGAAAAAGTGCCACATATAGAGCATATTGATATAGGAAAACCATTTTGCTTCCGATACAAGTTCTGAGAAAATGACATTTTGATACCAATTAGTCCGTATCAAAGTCTTGTGCATAATGTACGATCTTGAAATAATTTTGATATGAGTCTGCTTATAAAAAATTGTGGCTATTTTCTTCTGAAATTTAATTGTCATCCTTTGCAGCATGTTACCCCAATCAATCTCATTGTTCCAAAACTCTTGTTTTGCACAAACCATTTTCATTGGTTGGATAAAACTGTTGACACATATGACCTTTCTAATTAGTCTCAGATGATAATATCGATGATGTAGAGAATATATCACTGATGTATTTGAATGCAGAGATTGAAAATAATCAATGATGTAAACCAATGATACAATAAACAGTCTTGTAAATCTAAAACCAGAACCTGATTTTGAAAAAACATTAATAAACAAGGAATTCATCGAAGTTGAAGTGAGATGTCGCGTTATCGTCAAATTATCTTCCGGCCAAGGTGATTTTGAAAATGGAGAGATGAACCAAAATTTTTGGAAACTTCTAGATACATCTAAAAGAAAGAGACCACTTTGTAAGTACAAAGAGAAAACCGACTAAAAAAGACCGGAAAGGATAAATAATCGCCAGAAAACACTAAAAAAAAAAAAAAACATGACGATTAGATAAATAATTGAAACATGATACCACACAATCATTGATAAATTAATGATATCTAACGTTAATTAATCAAAAAGAAAAGAATGAGTAAGCAAAGAATACCCGACGGCCGAAGCCGTCGGAGAAAAGGGTTCCGATGAAAAATGTGTTAATACGCAACTTTTGGAAGAGAGTTTAGAAGAATTGTAACTGTTTTTTTATGTCTATTTTTTTGTCAGCAAATGAAAATGTAAATTAGAAAACTCTTTAATTACCATAAATATTACCTGCATGATCCACCATACTCCATACATTATATTTATATAACAAAAAAACACATACTACTCTGGTTCTATATATATATATATATATGTTTTATCAAAGCTCCTGTATTTTATACATAGTCTAATTTTTTTTTTTTTTTTTGTGCACTACATAGTCTAAAACTTAAAAGTAAAATATCATTTCTAATCTTCTTCCGTCAAACTCTGTTGGTGATGATTGTCCCTCGCGCCATTTTTTTGTGTCTCCGTCACATTTTCTTACCGTTTCAAAATCAGGTCCTACATGTCAGTCTTGCCGCCACCAAGGGATCATTTCCCACCATTCTTTTTACACGCGCCACCGTTCTTTTTTCTCATCGGTGCGTGTCACACACAATCCTAAAATTTTCGAAAGATTTTGTTTGTGTATCGTCTTTTTTCTATGAAGTATTCGGCTGAGGAAAACCAGCCACCGGAGATAAGTAAACTTGGCTCTGTATCATGATATCGCCGATTTTAAAACCGGGGACAACCGTGAACCCGACCCTGATATCTGCGTTATCGCCGGAGAAGATAGACTCGTCGCCTGATTTCACGCTCTCCATGTACACTTGAGAGAACCTACAACCTCTTTTGAGCAGAAACATCGTGACGTTTTCGCTGAGAGAGAACGCCAAGCAGTGTAAGAGCCAGATCCGTTTAGACATTTCACAGAACGTTGCGAAAAAACCCGAGTCCGGAAACCCACCCGAGTGAACCAGCTTCCTCTGGTTCAAGTTACCGAAGAAGGAACACTCCATCTTCGCGTGTACAACGCTCAAGTACTTATGGAGTGTGAACCTCGCAAAGGAAGAATCCGGATTTCGGGTCAAGTACTGGAGCGGGTCCTCGGATCTTAGGTTAAAGAACTGCTCACGACTCGGTTTTTCGTCGACGTTATGCAACGAGAAATTGGGAGACTCGAAATTCTCCAGCATTTTCCTGCATACGAAAGATTCGAACGCGAAGCAGCGGTGGCTCGGCCGAGCAAATACGGTGGATGCGTATCGTGCGGGTATCGATATGGCGGCTGAATCGAGATTCCAGTTCGCCGATTCCATTTCTTTTACCATAGATTTGACGAAGATCCGTACTGATCTTAACGTAAAACCTAGCATATGAATGAAGTGACTTAAATTTAAATTCGAAAACTGGAAGTTCTTGAACAGAGAGATTGATCCACTTGCGGTGAGTTTCTTCTCCATCGATTTATTGAAAGATGAGTTTTCATTGAGATTCGTCTTCAACGAATCGATCTTCGATTGCTTCTGTGTAGCTTCTGATTCGAGCTTCTTGATTGTAATTTCGTATGTTCTCATCAAGCTCTGTTGCTCTTGAATCTCAGCGAGCATAATCGCCACTTGCGGTGACAGATTCAGCTCCTTCCTCAGAAAACTCCGTTTAAGCTCTGATAACACACTAAGCTCCTCCACCACCGCCATATCCGCCGCCTGTATCGAGACGTCGTCGTACGGACGCTGCGCCATTTGAAGCTCCGCGTACGCAGCTTTAATTGAAGTCGTGCTGGCAAAAATCTTCGCAATAACAGCTTCTAGAACCGCTCTCCGTCGCTCTATAACTTTGATATCTTCACTTCTGCTACTCGAAGTACTCTTCATATCGAAAACGGAATCTCCATCATCATATTCATCGTCCAAGTTTGAATTATGTGACTTCAACATACAGATACCGATTCCGTTATTGGATGAAACCTTCCTCGACGAGGATCTTAGGTTGCATACTTTCTGGAATGTTCTCACTAATTTGCTTTTTCTTCTGATAGACGGATTCTTCTTCAATATTTCCATTGAAACAGAGCTTGAAATTGATAATTTCTCGTGAGACGAAAAAACAGAGAAATTTAAAGGATTTGATATAATTTTTTTTGAGAGAGCATAAAATTCCAGAGTCTGATACAGCAGAAAAGAAAAAGAGTCACCAAATTGTATAGATTAAATGAATAGAGGCAAAGCGTGAAAGCGTGGGAAAGATCATGAGACAAGAAAAAGAGAAATCAGATCGTATTTTGTTCTCTTTATCTTTTGTATATTTTATAATTTTTACTAGACTCTATCCTTTTCTACATAAACATATGAAAAAATTACAAAAAATACTATATTTTTGATCAATTTTGTCAAAAAATACCATAAAAACTAAACTTTGTGAAAAGTACCATAAAAATGGTGGATAAGATTAGAAGATGTTGTCTATTATAGTTGCCAACAGTTAAAAAACATTAGAGTGGACAACATTTTCCAATCTTGTCCACTATTTTTATGGTATTTTTTACAAAATTTAGTTTTTATGGTATTTTTGATAAAATTGACCAAAAATATGGTATTTTCACAAAAATTCCATATTTGGTTTCTTTATGTGACAAAGCCATATCTTAGGTGGAAAAAAAGCCCAAGGAGGAATTCAAAGCTCTAATTATTTAGGTGGTATTTTTACTTTCCATACAAATTTTTGATCCTTTCATGTTTATGTACTTATGTTTGTATGTTTAAAATTAAGCTGTAGTAAATTTTAAATCGAGTGACAAAAATTAACTATAAAACCATAATCTTCATCCATTGTTTTCTTCTTACCATGACCCACTTAATCCTTATCTTTGGTTTCTTTTTCACATTTGTTGTCAAATGATTCTTTTATCTTCGTACTCTGATCCTTCCTCATCTTCACCTATATCCTCGCATCATTATGAACATGATCATTTCTATCCTTATCCGCACATTCATGTCTAAAAATTTGTCTCTAGATAAAGCAACACTATATATATAAATTAATTGAATATTAATGCTTATATTCTCACCACTGTGATATTGTCTATTGTGTAACCAATTAGTAAAATGGTAAAGAAATAGTGATAAAGAGTTGATACTACTCTTTTTTTTATATTAATTGTACTCCTATATTATTTCACTATTTGTAATATTTCTAAATGTATGATCATCTTGTACCGTTAATTCTACAGTTTCAATTATAAATATGTACAGTAATATTTTGTTAATTTAAAAATTGATACAACTGATTTTTTTTTCTATATCTTTCAAATTTTCAAAAAGTACATGTTTGTATTTTTTTTCTTTTATAACCCAGGCGTCTTGGCCCCCACTAAGGTGGGTTCAGACTAGCCACATGGTTGGTCAAATGGCGCTCTATGTATTGGCTCTTGGAACGCTGCAGTCCATATGTAACATTGCAGTGGTCCGGATTCGAACCCAAGTGGCGGTATTCACAGCAGTGAGCTCATTACCACAAGAGCTAGAAGCTCTAGTTTTGTTTGTATTATTATATGCTCCTTGGAGAATATATATTCTTGAACTAAGATTTCACCAACGTAAAAAAGTAAGATTTAGATATGTGGATCGTTGGTAATATTTTCTTTATTTGATTCAGTATTTTCGGTTTTGATCACATGTTGATCTTACTTTGATGTTTTCACGAAGTACAAGGTCCAACTATATATATACTAATTTCTTGGTTCGAAGTGGATAGGTTCGGTTGGCCGAGATCGGTTTCATGATGGGCCAATTTGGACCTCTAAGCTGATGTCACTAGTTTTTAAGAATGAGGTCAATCTAGACCTTCTCATCTGAGCCTATAATATGGTCGGACTTTGATAGAGGCGTTCAATCCAATATTAACAATAAGAACTCTTCTTTGAACCTTATTGTTCGACAAATATGTTTACCTGATGAAACACATCCTCCAATGTCTGATGCTGGTTGATTAAAAGTTCTTCTTTGAATCTTGAGTCGTACCAGAATACATTATAGAGTGCAACAATAGGAGCCTTATACGATCTCCTTGAACTAATATAGGAACTCCTTGCTTTTCGAAGAAAGATTCCAAAGTTTGGTAGTCGAAGTTTTCTTTACGACGAAGATGGACTAATGCTAAATGAATATTATGGACAACTGTTAGAAGTTGTCGGTCGAGTTCGCCTCACGGTGGGAGAATTATGTTAGTATATCTCCACTTAAATTTTCAACAAGGAAATGGAAATAATTATCTACCCTGAGAAAGTATTTTGATGAGTCTCCTCAAGCACGCGTTCTATTTTAGGGACATAACTCATTGCTTTATGAACTTGGGAACTCATGTATCGAATTTAAGATTTTAGGCTGTCAATTCACCATCTTGTGTGAGGAGATTGCACCTCGATGGAAATTTCCACTATTGTTTGTGTTTATTGGGAATTTAAGTTTGTACAAGTTTTTCATACCGCCTTTTTTGGATTTAAGGTGGTCCTTTGAAATTTAACTTTGTCATTTGTTGTCTTTCCCTATGAAGTTTGAAGTCACTCCATCATGTTGGTGAATGCAACAAACTTGAGGCAATACTTTAATTAGAACGACGACCACAAAAGACTTTTCTTGGTTCGAAGTGGATAGGTTATGTTGGCCGAGATCGATCTCATGATGGACCAATTTTGGACGTGTAAGATGATGTCACTCGTTTTTAAGAATGAGGTCGAGCTAGACCTTCTCATTCTGAGCCTATAATCTGGTCGGAATTTGATAGAGGCGTTCAATCCAATATTTACAATAAAAACTCTTCTTTGAACCTTATTATTCGAGAAATCTGTTTTCCTGGTGAAACACATCCTCCAATGTTTGATGTTGGTTGATCAAAAATTCTTCTTTGAACCTTGAGTTGTACCATGATAAATTATAGAGTGCAACAATAGGAGCCTTATACGATCTTCTTAAAGTAATATAGGAACTCTTTGCTTCCTGAAGAAAGATTCCAAAGTCTGGTAGTCAAAGTTTTCTTTACAACGAAGATGGAATAATGCTTAATGAATATTATGGACAACTGTTAGAAGTTGTCGGTCGAGTTCGCCTCACAGTGAAAGAATTATGTTAGTATGGCTCCACTTAAATTTTCAAAAAGGAAATGAAAATAATTAGAATCTCTTTCTTCTGAAGTAAAGAGCTTGTCATATAGTGTCTTGGGTTTTTTTTCCTTCAAGTGTTAGAAATTATAATTTTTGGTATGCTTGTTTCGGGTGTAAGTTATCTACCCTGCGAAAGTATTTTGATGAGTTTCCTCAAGCACGCGTTCTATTCCAGGGACATAACTCATTGCTTTATGAACTTGGGAACTCATGTATCGAATTTAAGATTTTAGGCTTTCAATTCACCATCTTGTGTGGGGAGCTTGCACCTTGATGAAAATTTCCACTATTGTTTGTGTTTATTGGGAATTTAAGTTAGTACAAGTTTTTCATACCGCCTTTTTTGGATTTGAGGTGGTCTTTTGAAATTTAACTTGGTTATTTGTTGTCTTTCCCTATGAAGTTTGAGGCCACTCCATCATGTTGGTGAATGAAGCAAACTTGAGGCAATACTTTAATTAGAACGACGATCGCGGAAGGCTTTTCTTGGTTCGAAGTGGATAGGTTCGGTTGGCCGAGATCGATCTCATGATGGGCCAATTTTGGACCTCTTTGTTGGTGTCAAAACTCCCTCAGCAAGATTTTGTCTTATTTATGAAGTTATGACATGCTCAGTACACAATAACCCAAGAGGTATCATTGAGAAGATATTATGCCTCAGAAAGAGTAGAGAACACCCGGGTACTCAGTATTCACCGTGACGCAGGTGGACGTGAACTCAAGTCGTAACTGCTCCGAGAGTCCTGTGGAATACGATGAGGTCGTAAGTCGTGAAAGTTCAAGTTAAGAGAGAATATCGGAACTGACCGAGAAGTCCAAAAGATGTAGCTAGAATATCTGAACTGCTACCTGAGATATCTGGAACGCAACGGGAATTTATGAGTTGCTACCTGAGAATCCGGAAGCCCAGCAGGAATTTGGGGGAAATGAAAAATATAAATAGAGAGAGATGTGAAAATGATGGGGGATTCTTTTCTAACTTTTTAAAGAGATTTTGTACACATTGCTTTCTTGAAAACATTCATAAATCAATAAATTTCTATTTTCTTATTAATTTGTGTTGTATTGTTCTTGCTTAGACGAAATTCTACAAATTCTTCATTTAAATATCTTATAAGTTTGGTTGTGGATTTTGNCACAAATGGGGCCTAGAGGGGGGGGGGGGGGTTAGATTTTCTTACGCAAAAGAGCATCACGACCATATCCATGACGTTCATATTCGAAGAACAGCAGCCTCAGCTGGAGGAATGCCCCAGCACAATCCATACACTCTGCCAAACCATACAATCCTTTTCCGAGAGGCTGAAAGACCAAGACGCCCTGAACCAATCCCTTCTCGATCAACTTGAAAAAATGGTGAAAGAATCTACATATCAAAGAAAGGCGATCACTCAACGCCTCGACCGAGCGATATTAACCTGCCGACGATCGCTCCGTCCAGTGCGACGATACCCTAACATTGGGAAACACTCTAGGAGACTATCATACACTCTGACACCCAACTTATCTACAATTGACGCGAATCACCCTGTCTCTATGAATGTTCAACCTAGCACTGATCCCTTGGCAGAAAAACCACCTAAGGCAGTTAATCATCCCCAGGTGGATGCAGATCCATTAAACCAGACTGAACATGTCATGAATCCCGAAGTCAACACCAGACAGACCAACTCGGCTGACTTCAAGGAATACGAGGACTATTATCAATACTCACACCGACCAATCAATCAATCTCAAACCTCGAGTGAAGAGATCCAAGAGATGAAAAATTATCTCGAACAAGCCATTCGCCGAATGAACTCTAAGGTCCACCAAGCAACAACCTCGGCGCCTGACCTTGACCGACTTATGGAAGAGACGTTTCAAAGTACGTATGCCCCACATATAAAAAAAAGTGCAGAACCCTGGGGAAATCAAGATCCCTTTTTACAAAGGGAAAACAGACCCCAACGCGTACTTGACAGCCTTCCGCATAACATTTGGTCGAGCACAATTCGACGAGCATGAGAGAGATGCAAGCTACTTCCAACTCTTCCGTGAACATCTCCAAGGACCAGCACTCAGGTGGTTCTCTGGACTACCTAAGGGCTCGGTCCATAGCTTTAACCAAATGAGTCTAATGCTCTTCAAACATTACTCAATCTACATTGAAAGAAATATATCTGATGCAAACATATGGAGCATGACCCATGGGTCTAACAAACCCCTTAGGCAATTCATTGACCGATTCAAAGAAGTTATATCCCGACGGTAGTCATAGATAGCACCGCTATCGCCGCCCTGAAAAATGTCGTCTGGGGCGAATCTGAATTGCAAAAAGACGATCATAAAAGTCGTAAAAACCATTGATGATGCTCTCCGTAGAGGGATGATATTCGCGCGTATAAAAGAAGACCTAATCGAAATGTGCAAGAGGGGTAGAAAGAAGCAGCCAGAACACCTATGGAGCGCTCAACACGTCAAGGAATTCCACAACTGAAAAAACTTAATTGTAACTTTTAATAGCGAGCTACGTCTGGGCTTGATCCCCGCACTAGGGGTACGTATGCAACTTATTTTATGAGTTCAACTCTAAAAAATAAATAAAATGGGGGAGATGTATCTGATCCTTCATTCCGCCCCAGCCCTCCGCTACCTCAGTACAAAATGTTTCTAAGAAATGAGGAGATGTATCTGACCTTTCATTCCGCCTCAGTCCTCCGCCACCTCAGTCCAAAATTTTTCTAAAAAAAATGGGGGAGATGTATCTGGCCCTTCATTCCACCTCAGCCTCAGTACAAAATTTTTCTTAAGAAATGGGGGAGATGTATCTGGCCCTTCATTCCGCCTCATCCATTTGCTACCTCACTCCAAATTTTTCTTAAAAAAATAGAGGAGATGTATGATCCTTTATTCTTTCCCAGCCTCGGTCCTAAATTTTTTCTAAAAAAAGAGGGGGGGGGGGGGGATGTATCCGATCACCAACCTTAACAGTTTTGAATTTCTACATCGCATCTATCCATAGCCAGTTGCATCACACATCTATTGGAAACGAAGTCCCTACATCATAATATTGCAAACAAGTCTTTCAGAAAGCTGACCTTCGAAGCAAGACCATGACAATACACGCTCACCCAACAACCTTTGTTATCAACCGACATCTCCAAGGAACCGGGGGCTTCAAAGATTTAGACTACCGAGAATTTAACAAAAAAGCCACTTCCGACTCAATATTTATCAATAACTAAGATGAAAGTGAGGGGAGAACACTACATCGTACCCAACATGTCGAACAAACGGTAAACGATCTAAACACCTAACTTTATTCTAATTTATTTA
The DNA here is from genome assembly GCA_900406425.1 of Iberis pinnata. Taxonomy (NCBI): domain Eukaryota; kingdom Viridiplantae; phylum Streptophyta; class Magnoliopsida; order Brassicales; family Brassicaceae; genus Iberis; species Iberis pinnata. The sequence goes on along the minus strand of OVBE01001879.1, from coordinate 18,957 downwards.
CTCTGCAATACGAAAATAATAAACAATAAAACACATAACACATTGTATGACCTGGCCAGTCATACGATACATCGCACACCCCCAGTGGGTATTAGCTTGAGCAACCCTCAGCAAGGTGTTAGCACTAAAGCTGAGCCCCGTCTCGTAACAATGCATTGAAACGTATGAAAAACATCTTTAACGATTGAAACGTCTATCATTCATTTAACATTCGATCTCTCAAATAAGCATATCATTATATGAAAATAAACTTGATGTCAAATATACGGGTCTTTGCTAAGTAAGCATCTAATTATCACTTAGGCAAACATGATAACACCTAAGTAAACCTCAAACTCGGCTCAGCCCAAAAGAAATGTATGCAAGCAACATGTGAAGGTCAAATCATAAATCTAACTAGGTCGGAAAAAACCATTTAAACTTTCAAGGAAGGTCAAAGTTCAAAAATCCAACATAAGTAAAGGTTCAGGTAAAAGCCTCCTCAGGAAACTATGTTTCGAGACAACACATCATAAAGAAACAAAGAAAAATGAGCAGAGGGGAAAAAACCCCAGATGGTCATTACATTGCGTCCCTGTCCTTTTGAGCATTTTCAGGGGCTTCTGTTGCACCAATAGTCCCAGTATGAGCAGCTATCTCCAAGGCTTTATCTGGCGCAGCCCCAACATTCACTTCACCCTCTTCAACCTCAGCAACCTTCACAACCTCTGCACCAAAAATCTTTTCATTCTCAGCATTAATAGCTTCCACCTTAAACAGAACCAAGGATAGGCAAGTTAGTACCATAGGTACTAGTGACGTCCACAAGACTCAATCCTGATGGATGACCAGAACCACCAATCCGAAATCTTGAGGAGAAGTCACCATCCACATACTTGAAGGTCACCCAACTCGCCAAACTTGTTGGAAGACCTGGGGGCTAATCTGTTGGTGTCAAAACCCACTCAGCAAGATTTCATCTTATTTATGAAGTTACGTCGTGCTCAGTACACAATGACCCAAGATGATTCATTGAGAAGATATTCTGCCTGAGGAAGAGTAGAGAACACCTGAGTACTCAGTATTCACTGTGACGCAGGTGGACGTGAACTCAAGTCATAACTGCTATGAGATTCCTGGGGAATACGCTAAGGTTGTAAGTTGTGAAAGTTCAAGTTGAGCGAGAATACCGGAACCGACCAAGAAGTCTAGAAGACGCAGCTAGAATATCTGAACTGCTACCCGAGAAATCCGGAACGTAAAAGGAATTTCAGAGCTGCTACCTGAGAATCCGGAAGCCCAACAGAAATGTGGGGGAAATGAGCAATATAAATAGAGAGAGATGTAAAAACGATGGGGGTTCTTTTCTAACTTTTTTTATAAAGAGTTTGTACACAGTTCTTTCTTGAAAATAATTCATAAATCAATAAATTTCTATTTTCTTATTAATTTGTGTTGTGATTGTTCTTACTTAGACGAAATTCTACGAATTCTTCATTCAAATATCCTATAAATTTGTTTGTGGATTTTGACGTCCACACTCTAAGTTGATGTCCCTCGTTTTTAAGAATGGGGTCGAGTTAGAACCTTCTCATTCGGAGCCTATAATCTAGTTGAAATTTGATAGAGGCGTTCACTCCAGTATTAACAATAAGAAATCTTCTTTGAACCTTATTGTTCGACAAATATGTTTGCCTGATGAAACACATCCTCCAATGTTTGATGCTGGTTGATCAAAAGTTCTTCTTTGAACCTTGAGTCGTACCAGAATACATTATAGAGTGCAACAATATGAGCCTTATACGATCTCCCTGAACTAATATATGAACTCCTTGCTTCCTGAAGAAATTCATGAAGAAAGATTCCAAAGTTTGGTAGTCAAAATTTTCTTTACGACAAAGATGGAATAATGGTTAATGAATATTATGGACAACTGTTAGAAGTTGTCGGTCAAGTTCGCCTTGCATTGGGAGAATTATATTAGTATGGCTCCACTTAAATTTTCAACAAAGAAATGGAAATAATTAGAATCTCTTTCTTCTCAAGTAAAGAGCTTGTCACATAATGTCTTGGGTTGCTTTTTTCTTCGAGTGTTAGAAATTATTATGTTTGGTATACTTGTTTGGAGTGTTAGTTATCTACCATGTGAAAGTATTTTGATGAGTCTCCTCAAGCACGTGTTCTATTTCAGGGACATAACTCATTGCTTTATGAACTTGGGAACTCATGTATCGAATTTAAGATTTTAGGTTGTCAATCCACCATCTTGTGTAAGGAGCTTGTACCTCAATGGAAATTTCCACTATTGTTTGTGTTTATTGGACATTTAAGTTAGTACAAGTTTTTCATACCGCTTTGTTTGAATTTGAGGTGGTTGTTTGAAATTTAACTCAATTTATTGTTGTCTTTCCCTATAAGTTTGAGGTCACTCCATCATGTTGGTGAATGCATTAAACTTGAGGCAATACGTTTAAAATTTAGCTTAGGGCCAAGTGGTCTCGATGATCTGTTCCTTGAAGAGCCTCATGATGTCTTGAAGTGTCGAGTTTTGTGCTTTCTATTCGGTTAGTTTGATCCCTACCCGATCCTTATTCATTTTTTGGTTAACTTTGTCATTTTGCACAACATCCTCGGTTGCAAACTGCTGATTGGTTGTTGGTTGTCGACCATTGTCTTTTGGGTCTCTTATTCGTGCTGGTTGATAGATAGTCAAGATTCTTTGATGAAATAATTTAAAAAAAACTTTCTACCTATGGTGTCAATTGTTGAATTACGATGTCGTTATTTTCTACAGTATTTTAAGCTCTGATCGGATGTGGATTTCACTTAGAATTCATTCCTTATTTTTTATAATTTCACAAATACAATGTCCAACTATATTTATACTAGTTTCTAAGGCAGCGACTTTAGTTTATGAACATACTGCCAAAGGTTTTCTAGGGTCAAAGTCTGTATGTTCGCTAGGCCGCATTTGTTCTCGAGATGGACCAAATTAGATCTTTAACTTAATGTTACTCCTTTTCACTTTGAATTTGATCTAGACATAATATCTTTGGTTGATAAGAGTACTTTGTCTGTTCCAAAACATAAAATTTTCTAACAAAAGCACAAGGATTAAGAAAGTAAAAATTTAACCAATTAATAATAAGACTCTATTTTTTAATTGGTTGTGAACTATAAAAATTATATAGATATTTGAGAAAACTTTATATTTTGAAACAAAATAAATCATTAGAAAATCTTATATATTGAAATAGAAGGAGTATTATATTATTATTGTTATATTGTAGTGCATCTCGAGTTTTGAAAAGCGCTCCGTATTTTAACATAATTAATATAAAAATAGTGAGAAAAGAAATTTTGATGTCATTTCCTTTGTCATTAGTTGCAGTTCGCTAATATATTACTCCCTCCGTTTCACAATATAAGTAGTTTCAGGGAAAAAATTTGTTTCAAAAAGATTGTTGTTTTCACTTTTCAATGCAAAATTTAATGTATTTTTATGTTTTTTGACCCTTTATATTATGCAGAATGATTTATTATTGGTTGGTTTGTTTTGGAATGCGGATTTTATCTTAAAAAACTTAAAATTAAATAACTGTCTTAATAGTTGTGCACAAACCTTAAACTACATACAATATGAAACAGAGGGAGTATATTCGAATCTACAAACCATTAAAATACCTATCAATACATTGAAAAGAACGATTCTAAACATTCCTGGAGAAGAAGATTTGCTTCCTCAACATAAAGATTATCTTTGCTTTTGAGACAATAACGCAGCTAGTGAGATACTAATCGAGGCGCGTCTATTACTGGTAGGGGTGAACAAAAAATCTGAAACCCGAAACCGAATCCGAGCTAAAAAAAAATATCTGAACCGAAACCGAATCGAAACTAAAAAATACCCGAACGGGTTTTTTTTTTATAAGTTTGGATACCCGAACCCGAACAGGTTTTATCCAAAACCCGAAAAAACCCGAATGGATACCCGAGCTTATGTTTAGTATATTAAATATATAATTATGTATAACTTTGTTATCATATATATATATTAACATATTCAAGATAAATAGATTTTAAAAGATAAAATGTGCAACTTAGTGGAGTAATGATTTTTTGGTCTTATATATATTTATTTGTACAATATATATTTATTTGTACATTAAATTCTATAATTAAGTTGAATTAGTATAAGAAAAATCTTGTATAATTTTGTACAATAATTTGATTTTCATAAAATAAATAATTTCAAAAGGAAAAATAAAAATAAATCATATTTAAACTAATTATCAAACATCATTAACACTAATTAAAATTTTAAGTTGATTCAAATTATAAAACTTTTAAGTCGGTTTGATTCGATTCTTTTTTTTATAAAAAAAAAAGTTAGGATATCCGAACCCGAAGTTAAAATACCCGAATCCGACCCGAAACTATAAAATATCCAAACGGGTTCTAGACCTTCTTATCGAAAAACCCGAAAACTTGAAAAATTCGATCCGAATCCGAACAGATATCCGAATGTCCACCCCTAATTACTGGATGTAAGCTATTTTTAAAACTAGAAATTTGGAAGAATTCTCTTCATTGGTATGAATTAATACTAAAAATAAATAAACACTTAAGTAAAGGCAAAAGTTACCGCAATCGAGGGATGATCCTAAGTTTAAATTAGTTGCATAGGCATATTTTCTCTAAAAGTTAAAGTGCAAATAGTTATAGATTGATTAGTGGGTGGGTCCAAAATTGTCTAAAACTCGTGAAGCAAAGTAATCTAGTTCATCACGATATATATCTTTTAAGTTTTCTATAACCAAATTTGTGTTCACAATGCCATTACAAGAAAAGTTTAAGGTTGTCCCTCGGAGAAGACCTCATCATTGTTAATTCCTTTTTCAACTTTTCGTTCAGTGATTTAGTCACCTGCAGATTTTTTTTTTTCTTTTTTCTTTTGCCATAGTAACAACCTGCAGATTTACAACCTCGTCTTATTAATTTTTAGAGCATTTTCAAAAGATAAGATACTTCAAATTTAAAGTGTTTTATGTTTTTCTCTAAAAACAATATTTCAAATTTAAAGTGTCAAAATATGTATTTTGCAATATTACTCATATATTTGTTCACAATTAATTAACATCATACAATTTTATAAATAATTATAAAATATCCATCATTTAATTATTTCATACAATATTTATTAATAAGACATTATATTATAATATAAATTACATAATTATTAGAAAAACATAAAAATAACATCCAAAATAAAATTCAAAAATAATTTGTTAATTAGCCTTATTACCATAATGTTTCCATATATGCTCAATCAATGCATTTCGAAGTTAATAAATTAAACTCTATCGGTGATAGTTAACAAATGTGTAATATCTGTGTGTTATGTTATATTTTTATTGCGCTCTTTTGTATTAAATTTGCTTGATGTTTTTTAAAAATATTAATGGTATGTGATATTTCTCATATATTAATATTATAATTATAATTTATATGTTTCTAAATATAAGATGAATAAATTAGTATACATTTAAAATGAACCATAAAAATGTTGGTACTAAAATAATTAATACAAAACTTTAAAATATTAAATAAATAAATCTAAGGACCAAAATGCAAAATAGATGACACTTCAAATTTGAAATGTGAGAAAATAAACACTTCAAATATGAAGTGTGAGAAAGTAACACTTCAAATTTGAAGTTTTGAAGTATCCATTTAGAAGAAAAAAACATCAAATTTGAAGTTATAAAGTGTTCTTTGGAGATGCTCTTACTATTATTTGGTTATTGTCATTTCAATTTGGTGTTAAAATACATAACATCGTCACCGAGGCGAATATATATCTTAATTTAAGTGGGTGCACTCTAGCTTGAACAATAGAGACAAATGAAAAATTGATCAATTTAATTAAAAATCCTCAATAATCTTTTGAATAATTTTGTTGTTTTGCTAAAATCAGTGGGTGCAAGTGCACTTTTAGTGTTGTGTGTACATTTGCCACGACGTCATCTATTTAGAGCATGATTGGTAATGACTGTTGGTTTTTACTGTAAATTTTTGGCTGCAGAGATTTTAGCTGTAACGACTGTAAATTTCTTTTAAAGGGAAAAAACTTTAAAAATACACGAACTCTTAAACTTTTTCCAGTTTAATATACGAACTTGTTTTATTGCCATATTAATTCTCATACTTTTACCTGTTACCAATTTAATTCACAAACAATTCAAAACTGAAATTTTGTCCAAATTCTATTAATGAACTTAACAACTCCTTTAACTCACATCTTTAATTATTAAGAAAAAAAAAGAAAAAAAGGCTTTGGCAAAGTGACGTCAGGCTTGTGCTCTTACTGCACTCATCTTCTTCAATGGTAGCTTGGTGATCTTACAACACTCGTCTTCTTCCTCATGTTAATCATCTGGAGTATTGATGATTGCTCGATTCAAAGCTTCGTTAAGCCATGAAGATTCAACATATTCTCCATTAAAAACAATCCTTCTTTGTCGCCAGATTCAAACCTCACTCTGATTAACTCGACGATGAAGACGAAACTCACTTTAAACTCGACTCGTGTTCAATCTGAGTGGCTCATCACCGAGTTAGAGCAAAACTTCACAACGAATCTAATGAGAATGTTGTGTACACGGTTCGTGTCCAATCTGAGTGGTTCACTATCGATTCATTAGACCTAACCGTCGGTGAGATTCACGAGTTTAGATTTCAAGCCATAGATGAATCTAAGAAACTTGTTTGTATTGGTGGAGGTTATTTCAAAACTGAAATCTGCAGGAAGAATTAGAAATCGAGACCGCCGGTGAAAGATTTCAGTACCGGAACTTACCCATTCTCATTAGAAGTTCATCCTGAGTTCGCGGGAGAATACAATGTCACTGTTATGTTACTCTTCCGACATTACCAAGGCCTTAAATTCATTATTTCTTTTAACTCCAATTAACTTAACAAATAAATATATATGGGTTAACAGAGCTGTTAAGTTCATTAACATAATTAGGAAAAAACTTCAGTTTTGAATTGTTTGTGAATTAAATTGGTAACGGATAAAAGTTTGAGAATTAATATGGCAACGAAACAAGTTTGTGTATTAAACTGGAAAAAATTTAAGAGTTTATGTATTTTAAATGTTTTTTTCCAGTTTTAAATGACAATAAAAGTTTAATTTATAACCAAAACTGCAAAAGTTGTGAATTTTACTTTTAATAATAGAAAATATTTGTTAAAATAATATTAAGTTATATATATATACAATTATGTAATGACAAAAAAAAAGTTTACACACTATTATTTATTCAAGGAAAAAATACACAAAAACTATTGAACATAATTCAAATTATTCACAAAATAAAATATTTAGCGTTAAGTAGCCTACATAGCGTTGGAATTTTCATCACGGACACCTTTCATATGTTATCCTAAACTAACATCTGGTTCCACCGCATTCGACGAGTCTTTTTTGTTTAGATCATTTTCATTTACTTGCACATATTTTGCTTGAAAGTCAGGATTTTGATTTACGAAATGGAGATAGGACATACTTATTTTTTAGACTATAATAGTTTTATTTAGTTATGCTAGATACATCTTTTATTAGAATACATTTTACATCATTAAATATGTTTTTCAACAAGTGAGATTATTTTATGTCAGATATAATTTTTATATCTAAATACTATTTTTTCTTTTCTTCTATTTATTTCTAATTTATTCAATTAATATGATATAAGTATAAGATGAAGTTAATAATTTAAATTTTATAAAATGGATCTTGAAATAATGAAAATAAAATGAGGATCATTTAGGAACTATTTTTTTGTTTTATTGAAATATATATATATATATATATATATAAATTTCTAATCAAGATATAAAAAATTTGAAAAATAATAAAGAGACATTTAATTGTTTAAAGTTTTTTAAAAATTGAGTTTAGTAAAAGCTAGTCATAAAGGGGAAGTGGCCTTAGCCTAGTGGCATTCATAAGTCCATATGAGGCAGGTAGCACCACCCCACCCTGGATCGAGTCCCCGTGCCTACGATAGTGTAGGAATTTGCCTGCTATTATGCAGGAACTGGCTATTGGGCCGGCCTGTTGTGGCCTAAATGGTGAAAAAAAAAAAAAAAGCTAGTCATAAATGACTTTAAACAAGTTGGTTTTTATAACTTTTAAAACAAAAAGGTAAAAAAGCTTAATAAGGTGAGTTTTGGCTTAAAGACTTGTAAAAATTCTCCCAACCAAAAAGTGGTTACCAATCACCCCCTTAGTATATGTAAAAAATATTAGAGATTAAAATTAAGGAAAAATTCTATTTTAATACACTGACTGTATTTCATTTACTCTTTTAATATACAAACTAAGGGTTGTTCGGCGCTACGCGTGATTTTTTTAAATAAAAATATGTTGTTAATTTTGGAAAACTATATTGTTACAATATTTTAAGATTATATATATTTGTGTAAATTGAATTATTTATCAATTAGTTATCACTGAAATTGATTTTATATTTTAAAGTTTAAAACATGATTTAGAGTTTTATAATATATTCACGTGAAGTCGGTTTCTTTTAATTTTAAGATGTATTTTAGCAATATGAAGTACATTCATATAAGTTGAGAAATTTGGTTTTTATCAATTAAGTTATTTGATTACGTATATATTTTAATTTATTTATTTAAGGTTATATATATATATATATTTTAAACTTTGTTACGTAAAAATATGTATGAAAGAGTTTTTTTTAATACTTATATTGATGTAGTAGTTCGAAATATAAGATACATTTCTATATTAGTTATAAAAATATTTATTTTATAATAATTAGTTTAATTATGATTTTAGAGAATATGTAAGACAATTAATATGCAAGTACATCTATTAGCTTTTTCATAGAACAATTTGATTATATGGTTTGATTAAATCTAAACCCATTTATTGCATATTGTTCTTTATTTATTAACTTGTAAGTTTGAAAATATTTAAAAAATCAGAATATTGGTCTCTTTTATCTTTAGTGAGGGGGCTTCTATTTATTTTATTAAGAAAAAGCTATTCATTAAACTTAGGATTTCCAAAAAAATTTATTTATATTTAGTATATTTTTAATATACAAAAACTCAAAGTGAGGGCCTAACCATTCTGAAGAGACCAACCAAGATGAAACTCAAAGTGAGGAGGGAGTTGAAAATTGGATCAATTCCAATACTTTTATAAATATGGCATAAATAATATTAAAGGACCCACTAGAATTTTTTAGATTTTTTTAATAGGATCAAGTTTTGAGAATATATATAAGGGGTTTTACTTTATTGTAAAATTTAACACTATAATCAACAAAGAAATCCTAGAGCGCATGGTATTTTCCTCAATCGATTTCTCTCTTTCTTTCAACTTAAATTCGCAGGGATATTCACAACAATTGGTATCAGAGCAAGTGTGAAAATCGATGTCTAGGAAGGGTTCTCTTAAGTTTGATATTGCAAGATTCGATGGGAAGGGAAACTTTGGTCTATAGCAGAGGCGGGTGAAGGATCTGCTAACACAACATGGGATGAAGATAGCTTTATTGGATTCAAGACCAGAGAAGATCATAGAAGATGAATGGGACGAGATGCATGATGAAGCTGTTTCAAAGATTCGTTTATGTTTATCAGACGACATAACACATCAAGTTATGGATCTCACAACTTGTAAGGAGATGTGGGAGAAGTTGGAGAAGATGTATATGTCGCGATCGTTGTCCAATAAACTATATCTCAAGCAAAAGTTATATTGGCTAAAGATGCATTCATATGCGGATCCTGTGGCACATGGAAACACCTTTAATACCTCATCAGCGATCGTGCACGAGTAGATGTGAAGATTAAGGATTAGGATCAAGCCATGATCCTATTTTGTTCTCTACCTCCCTAGTATGAGACGCTGGTCACAATTCTTACAGTCAACAAACATACTATAAAGCTAGAGACAGTTGCTACGACGTTAATCGGTCACCATGAGAGATGATAGACTCAGGATTTTAATTCTAAATCTAACTGCAGAGAACAGATCTAAGTAGTACAGACTAGGGTTGAATTCCACAGAGACTAGATAGTGCGGCTTTCAGTTCAATATCGATTCTAGCTAAAACAGTAAAGAAGAGTGGTTGCAACTAAAATCTAAGCAATAACCGTAAATTTAAACGAGTGTAAATTAATTAACTAAGGCGTCAGGCATTAGGGAATTCCGCATGTATTCATGTTTGAAGCTCAGGTTAACATGAATGATTTAGTAATGAAAATATTTCTCAACATGAAAGACATAACTAGATTAATCTTCTCTCAGAGTATTAAGCCATATGTTTGAATCATCATAAATAAACACTCACATGTCTAATAATTCAATCAAGCATTAATTTTAGATTCAATTGTTCATAGACATTCAAGACAACACTCTTGCTAAGCAAGAACATTTACTCATCTAAACTAGATTAAATCTCTAAACCAAATCTCTTTGCGTTTATTAATCTAAGATCAATGAATCAGTTAGCTACTCTAATTCATGCATTAAGATAAATCTAGACTAAGAACCTAACAATTTCAATCCATTATGTTAAACCCTAACTATCAAACATGGTTTCCCTAGGAAACCTCTAAAACCTAAAAGACGACTACTCAGACATAGCACAACAATAAAAAAAACATTGAATAAGAAAGCATATTCAAAAAACCAATTCAATATAATAAAAGATATCAAAATTCTTCTCCAAAATACAAGTTAGGAATTCGTCTCTCTCACATGCTCTCAAATTTCAAGTGTGCGTAAAAAGAAAATAACTAAGCCTAAGACTTTTATATTTCAAAAGGAAAAATAAAATAAAATCAAATAAGGAAAAAAATCTTGATAAATCTTGAAAATTCTTGAGGGCAGTTTCGTAAATTTGACAAAATTCATTATTCTTCTCGAGTGCAGGGATCGATCGATCTGAAATAGGATCAATCGAGTTGTTCTTTAAATGGGATCGATCTATGTTTCTGTAAGTTTCCAGGGACATTGGATCGATTGATCTCTTCCTACGTGCATCATGGATCGATCATTCTTCAATTTGGATTGATTCGTCCGTCTTCATTTTGTCTATTTGCACCTGAAATCTTATGAAGTCTATCTCTTGTGCTCCATAACGTCCCTGACACCTAGAGAGACGAATTCCGACCTTGTATTTGGAGAAGAATTTTGAACTCTTATATATTTAATTTATTAATTTGGTTTTTGAAATATGTTATCTTCAGTTATGCTTTTTGTTTACGTTTTCATGTTTGGATCGGTTAGGTTCTTAATCTAGAATTATTCTTAATGCATGAATTAGAGTAGCTAACTAATTCATTGATCTTAGATTAATAAACGCAAAGAGATTTGGTTTAGGGATCTAAACTATTCTAGATGAGTAGATGTTCTTGCTTAGCGAGAGTGTTGTCTTGAATGTCTATGAAAAATTAAATATAAATTTAATGCTTGATTGAATTATTGGACATGCAAGAGTTTATATCTGATGATTCAAACATAGGGTTTAATACTTAATCTAGTATTTTCTTTCATGTTGAGAACTATTTTCATTACCAAATCATGCATGTTAACCTAAGCTTCAAACCTGAATACATGTGGAATTCCCTAACGCCTAGCGCTTTAGTTAATTGATTTAAAACCGTTTTTATTTACTACTTTAAATTAAAATATTTAGAAAACAAACACTCTTTTATTACTGTCTTAGCTAGAATTGACATTGAACTGAAAGCCGCACTGTCTGGTCTCTGTGGAATTTGACCCTATTCTATACTACTTGGACCTATTTTTCGTAGTGTAGATTTAGAATTAAAATCCTGAGCCTATCAAATTTTTTGCGCCGTTTCCGGGGACCAATTGTGCCTTCTAAGTTTTATTTAGAATCTAGTCTACGATCTTTTATTTGCAGCACTATTCGCGTTTCTTTATTCTTGAATTCATTTTTACAGGTGTATGATCCGACGATCTTACAAAACTAAGGAATTGCTCAGCCCCAGTAACGCAAAACTCTTAAATCTTGAAAGCTCAAACCGGGAAGACAAGAAGAAACGCAAGCTCATCCAACACGATGGAAGATAATGTTATTCTTAACAATCTGGTCCCGCCCGAAGATCCGAACAACCATAATCCTCCAGGATTACATCAGTTGGTCAACCCACAAGGACAACAAGGAGGAAATGGCAATCAAGTGCCACAAGGACAACAAGGATGAAACGACAATCAAGTACCTCCAGTTGGGGAAAATTACATCCTAATAGGAGATCCACAAGCATTTGCCAATCAATAATAGAACAAAATTCTAGTTGGAGACTTCAACAACCCTGAAGCTTTCCTCGCTAATAGGAACGCTTTACATTCTCATTAACCTCAGAGACAAGACTATCAGTTCCCGTTCCAGCTTGTTCAATTGATTAGACATAATCAATTCCATGGTTTACCCATTGAGCATCCAATAGACCACATTGACAGATTTGAAGACATATGTGGCACCGTTTAACTCAATGGAGTCTCTAAGGATTTTGTACACATTGCAAGCTCTTCAATCATTCACTTGCAGACAGAGCTCTAAGGTGGTTAAAATCTCTACCAGCTAACTCCACTGAAACTAGGGATGATTGCAAATCCATTCTTGAGCCATTTCAACACAATTACAAGGACCAACAACCTGAGAAGCAAGATTTCTTAGTTTCAGCAAGGCCCTGTAGAGTCTTTCTTCGAAGCATGGGACATATTTAAGGAATATCTTCACAATTGTCCTCATCATCGCTTCTCTAATCTGAATCTCCTCAACACCTTCTACAGAGGTATTGACCAAAAGTATCAACTCTCTCTTGATACTGCTAGAAAGGGTGACTTTATGACCAAACCAGTGAATGAAGCATATCAACTAATAGACAATCTTGCTGCTAATAAAAGAAATCATTGCCCTGATTATGATAGGAGAGAAAAATCATATGGTTCAGAATCTTCTGAACTTGCAGAGGTAAAAATAATGCTTGCTCATCTTCTCAAGAACCAAAATCAAAAACATGTCAGCTTCGCTGAATATGTAGAGAAGATTGAAGCGGATTGCTTTGCTTTCCAAGAACCCATTGTTGAGTCTGAACGTGTGGATGAAGAAGCAAGATATGTCAATATCTAGGAACAGAGAGTGTTCAATCAAGGATATAATCTAGGTTCCAACAAGGGTAATCTCTCATTGAGAAGCACTAATGTGGTGAATCCCCAAGACCAAGTGTACCCAACTCAACAAAAGACTTTTTTGCAGAATACTGGGAAACAATTTGGTCAGAATTCAGGTGGAACTGGTTTTCAAGAAAATCAGAATAGAGGTTTTGTGCAGAATTCCAACTCATGTGGTTTTCAACAACCATTTTAACATGCTTTTCAACAAGCCGCACAACTTGCTTTTCAACAAGCCGTTCAACCTGTGTTTCAACAAGTAGCTCCGCCTGCAGCTCAACAAGAAAAAAATGGAAGCCATGCTCAAACAGATCTTGGAAAGTCAACAATAGCCTGAAAGGAACCTCGATGTAAAAATGGAAAGTATGTACAAATATTTGAATTAAAAGTATGAAGCTTTGTATACACATGCTAAGCATTTAGATACTCAAGTTGCTGAAACTGCTTAAGTTGTCAAGAGACCAACTGGGTTTCTTCCAGGGAAATCTGATTTAAATCCTAAGATACAGGAGTTTTTGAATGCTATTACATTGATAAGTGGTAAATCTTTGGTTGAAAATAAAGGAAAATATCATTTTGAGGAGGCTATGGTCGAAGAAGTTGATGAATATGCAGAAAACGCATATTTGAAAAAGTCCAAAAATGATGTAGAGGCAGAGATCGATCGATCCACTAGAGTGGCTGAGAATCCTTCTACCCATAGAGTCAATAAGTCTGATGTGATTACTCCTTGGTTTCATGGTTTTGCTAAATATTTAGCTGCTGATGTTGAACCACATGAATTTTCAGCTTTATCTCTACAAGCTATGTAGAGATGGTATTTTTTGAAGATGTTTGTCTGGGGAGGACATTTAGAATGTCTTTAACCATTATCATGGTTCAGACTATGCTGGTCACTTTGCTACATTCAAGACGGTTTCTAAGGTACTCCAAGAAGGTTTCTGGTGGCCCACGATGTTCAAAGATCCTCATGACTTTATCTCTCGTTGTGATTCATGCCAAAGACAAGGGAAGATCTCAAAAAGGAATGAGATGCCTTAAAACTTCATTCTTGAAGTCGAGGTTTTTGATGTGTGGAGAATTGATTTTATGGATCATTTCCCTATGTTTCATAAAAATCTTTATATCCTTATTGTTGTTGATTATGTGTCTAAGTGGGTTGAAGCAATATCTAGCCCCACTAATGATTCTAAAGTTGTTCTAAAAATATTCAAGTCAGTGATTTTCCCCAGGTTTTACATTCCTAGAGTAGTTATTAGCGGTAGAGGTTCTCATTTCATCAATAAAGTCTTTGAAAGATTGTCGAAGAAGCATGGAGTTAAACACAAAGTGGCGACACCATATCACCCTCATTCTAGTAGACATGTAGAAGTTTCTAACAATGAAATCAAATATATTTTGCATAAAACAGTGAATGGATTTAGGAAAGATTGGTCTTTGAAGCTAGATGATGCTCTATGGGCTTTGATAGTAGGATTTTTGAAGTCCTATTGGGTATCAATTATCCATCTTTGTAGTATAGATGGGTTGTCCATCCAATCGGGAATGTACTAAACAATCAGGAATGAGATGGATGCTTTAAAATCAAGCTAGGTATTAAAAGGGGTGGTTTTTCTAAAAGGTCCTAAGTGCAATGAACATAAAATGCATAAAGATAAAAAGAAACATAAAAGACTCAAATGTAAAAACAGAGTAAAAGCAAAGAGGGTGAAAAATGCAAGCAATGTGAAGCAGTTCCTGAGGACAAAGGGTAATTGACTAAGGATCCATCCTGAGCTACCTAACATACCTCATACAATGAGCTAGCCCCTAGACAGTAGCAACATAAGCAACCAATTCCAATTCCTTGGCAATCAATTTCAAGAAAAGTAGTCACGGACTCAACTGCCGTCATAGACAGTAACTACTAAGTAGGCATGAACAACAACTACTATAGTAAATAAGTTTCCCAAACAACTAATCCCTTAGAAGGGGAAACGATCTCTGAAATCACCTAGTTTCGGACACCTTCAATGACTCACCTTCCGGTGTTGAAAGGCCTAACGGCGGGTTTTCAGTTCCTCCTGGGTAGAAATACAATCAACATTACGAGCAGGTGAAATAGAAGGGATTTAAAGACAAATAACATATGTACTAAGGTGAACCCAGAACATCAACCCTAGTCTACCCCATCCTCAGGAACTTGATGGACTACTCACTACTCATGGGAGTAGAAGCAGAGAAAACAGAAAACATAACCTTAAAGCTAAACATGCAGATCTAAGTTTGAACAGATGAAGAACAGCAAGAACACAAATCCAGAGATGAAGAATAGCAATAAAACAGTAAAACATAGATGAAGAATAAACTTAAAACAGGAGATTAAAACTTAAAACAAAAATAGAGATGAACCAACTAAACAACAACCTAAAGTTAAGGAAGAAATCAAAGGAAGAACAGTAGATTAACTTAAAAATTGAAAAAAATCTGGTTTTTACACCAAGAACATGAAGAACAACAAAGAAAAATAAAAACCTAAGACTAAAACCTAAAAGGGAAAGAAAACTAAGCTTGTTGCAAATGGAGGCGAATTAGGGCTTTTATAGTGTTTAGAGAAAAACCCTAATTCACACTAAAGAAAAAAAGCTAATCATTGTCTTGGATCTTGGATCTTGGGCCTTGGTTCAGGTGCTATCCGGAATTGAGTTGGTCGGGTCGGAGCTTGGGCTTGTGCGTGATCGATCCGAAGCATTGAGAGCTTAGACGTAAGGGTCATGATCGATCCATCCTGAGATGCGTCTGAGAGTGGGATCGATCCAGGCATTGAGTACATGAGATCGATCCAGACAAGTGTGGGATCGATCCGGTTTGAGTGCGGGATCGATCTTGCCTTCAGGTTGGAAAGATCCATACTTAGCTCAGCTTCTGTTTCTTGTACTTCCTTAGCTTCGTTTGAGACTTCACAAGTTCCTTTGAAAGAGAGAGAAAGAGAGATCGATCTAGGTAAAGGTGGAGATCGATCCATGCTGAGATGGGATCGATCTGAGATCGATCTGAAGTGTTGCTGGGATCGATATGGGAGCTTGGTGTTGGGATCGATCTGGACTTGATGCAGGAGTGCCTGAGATCGATCCAGGTAAGGGTGGGATCGATCCAGGTTAGTGTCAGATCGATCTGGAATTGGTCCTGAGGTAGATCCAGTCCATTCCATGCTAAGTGCTGCTCTATTCAATGTTAAGTGCTGCTTTTCTAAAATCTCACAAATCTTTCCCAAAAACTCCTAAAAGTCCTGAAAAAATCTCCAAAATGCGTGCATATGCAAATTATAATTCAAAATTCCTAAAAATTATAAACTTAATAAAATCAACTATTAATGTGATGTATGCACGCTTTAAGACCTTAGAATTGATGCTAATTGATATGTAAAATCCATGAAACTTCAGAGTCATCAACTCCTCCAAACTAAATCCTTGCTTGCCCTCAAGAAAGTAATTCAGATTTCTAGGAGTGAGGTTTGAAGGTGGGAACTCATAACCAAAACATGATGCAAACACATGTAATATTAATGTCATGGTTACTAGTTCTAGAATGCAATCCTAAGTTCATCCTACTTAAAAACTTTAGCCATACTCATCACAGACCAATTCCAACTTCCACAATGCATTCAAATCCGTTTGTTCTTTTAACATTCATTAGCCAGGAACCATGGATCAAGTCATGTGCCTTCAATGAACTCATTTGGTCAAGGACATGTTAAAGAGTAAAGATGACCCCTTCATGCAGTGGTTAATAATTCAAAACAAGGGTTCTCTCAAAAGGGAAATGAGTTTTAGCAGAAGGCTAAAGGTAAGAACACTTATATGCATACAAAAATAGAACCTCATCTACCCAATGCTAATGAAACCTAAGTTTCCTAATTCTACCCAGAGATGCTTCATAGTTCTACCATTTTGAAACTTCAAAGTGATCATACCCATTTACACTCCCATATTTCATTCTTTCTTTGTTACCCTTAGGAGATACTTCTGTTTTAGATGCTGCTAGCTATTTCAGAAACTTACTTACTTAAACACTTGATGGCTATTGACCTTCTTACTTGCACTATCTTTTGGGTTTTCCCTTTTTGCATTCATTGTCATATGTTTCTTCTTATTCTACACTAGCCATACTTCTTTTCATATTAATGTTCCCCCAAACTTTCTACTAGCATGTTCTGATTCTTTCTCATTTCATCTCCTAAGGTTCTTTCTTAACACTTCCCATTCTACCAACTACCAATACCCTTTCATTTGATTCCACCCAATACCAACAATTGAAATCGAATCCCACCTAGTCCTATCTAGTCCAACAAGCATGGACTAGAACTACATGAGACCCTATTCCTGTCAGTTCGAACCTAACACTTTCTACCAAGCTCATTCCATAAAAGACCTGCCACTCAGTAGTAAATTTAGAGTTTGAAAGAAGGCAAGGTTCAAGGGTGGGGATTCTACTTGGGTTAACAAGAGTGGTAAAAGGTAGAAGATAACCCGAGTATGTATATTCTATCCATGAGTTCATATTCAACATGCAAACATGATAATTAAGCATTCAAATTCAAGTTCTAATAGATAGGAACAAACTTCAAATCACAACATGCTTCAGGAGGTAAATGATCATGCAAATTCACATTCCAAGTAAGGTGTGGTTTTACTTTAGACAATTTCAGGATACTTTAGACAACTAACAACCAGGGCACTAACACTTTCTGAGAAAACAACATACTTACAAGGTTATCATCTTCCTAGTTCCCTATGCATGTGCAACATCCTATATGCAACTATATGAAATGCAAATGACACTATGTTTTTGAAGAGAAATTTTCGATAATTTTTCAGATTTTTATGGGTTTTTGATGCTAATAGATGCTGTATGAATGCATTGCAAGGTGGAGACAAAGGAACAAACAAGAAAATTTCATTAGATAGCAGGGTCCTTCCGAATCCTCCCCCAGACCTGAATTACATAGTCTCTATGTAATCCAAATTGTGGATTGGTGATAATAGGGATTTTGAGTCCCGGATTATCAATCAACCCATCATTAAAGTATAGATGATGATGGGTTTTGTCAATCCATAATGAGAGCGTACTAAGGAATGTGGATGTATTGGATGCTTTAAATTCAAGTTAAATGTTAAAAGGGGGTTTGGTTGCTAAAAGGTCCTAAGTGCAATGAAAGTAAAAAGACATAAAACAGAGAGAGAGGCTTAAAACACTTTTGGATGCAAAACAGAGTAAAAGCAAGAAAAGTTAAAAATAAAATCAATGTAAAGTCGTTCCTGAGGACAAAGGATAATTGACTTGGGAATCCATCCTGGGCTACCTAAGTACCTAACATACCTCAAACAATGAGCTGACCCCTAGACAGTAGCTCTACAAACAATCAATTCCAATTCTTTGGCAACCAATCTCAAGCAAAGCAATCACAGACTCAACTGTCGTCATAGACGACGACTACCTAGCAGGCATTAAGATCTACTACTCTAGCTAACTCGTTTCCCACATCTATTCACAGAGAAGGGGAAACGAATCTTTGGAACTCCCTCGGTCCGGTCACCTTCAATAACTCACCTTCTGGTGTTGTAGGGCCTAACGGCGGGTCTCTGTCCCTTCCGTGTAGGAGTACAATCAACATTAAGCTGAGGAGGATGAGAAGGGATCTAAAACACAAACAACTTAGGTACCTAAGCAAACCCAGAACATCAACC
>OVBE01001878.1:0-33651 GCA_900406425.1 Iberis pinnata | reverse complement strand
TATATATATATATATATATATAGAAAAATGCCAAATAAATCGGGAACTAACTATTTTAGGCCAAAAAAGCTTAATCTTCTTAGTGTGCCCTTTTGTTCCACAATTTTTCGTTTTAATCCATTTAAATACTAAACTTTTGTTGACTTAACCGTTTTAGATTCGTATTTAGTCAACAATTAACTATGTTTAACACCGTTAAGAAAAGTTAAACACTTATGTTAATAAATGTTATTGTATACTGTAGATTAAGTCTAAGATCTACCCCCCCCCCAAATTCATCAAGAACCCTAGATGTTTTCTTCTTCTCATATTTTCGGTGACTGGGTATGTGAGTGACAGTTGAAGACAATTATGCTCATTGGGATACAGTTGAAGACGATTCTTCTAAAAAAGATACGATGAAGATAGAGATGACAATGATTTCTAACGGAATTGTCGGAGTGCATCCGGTGAAGTGATATTGAACATGGATGATCTCTTTAATCATGATATTGTTGTTGTTGCACACAAGAGTTATGAAAAAGCATTAAAAAGCAAAATCCCATCATCTACAACTTAATCATTCATCTTACTAAGTTGTGTATTAGTATTTATTTGTTCAAACAGATAGCATACGAATTTAAATGTGATACACAATATTGTTCACTCAATTTGTGCCTTTCTTTCTTTTTGTGAATGCAATGCAATATATGAACACTACAATTGTTGTTTTGTTTTGAGTATATTATTGGTAAAGAACTGAACTATAATGTTTTCATCCTCCTTGTTGCCTCTTTCATTTCTCTGTATATGTTTCTTCTCTCTACTCACACTGCCATCGTACCTCCTCTCCCTTCTCTTGATTCCTACTGATGTTCTTCTCTAACTTTAAGCATATTTGACTTTTCCTAAGTATTACATTCATCTCTGTGTTGACTTTTGTTTTTACCATAACCAAGACGACTTATCTTATAATTGTTTCCTTGTAATGACTATGCTCTTTCTTCTCTCTCTTGGGGCATTCAACTATATCACCCTCAAACACCATATCATAGCTTTCACCTTCTCCATGCTGAATGTTTTGATCTTTGACAACGAACCTTGAAGGTTGTTCTTGGTCGAGTCGGGAGTTAGAAACTTTAAAGACCAATCAGAGCAGTAGCTCACCCGCAGAACATTTTAGAAGGAGAAGACGATCTAGGTTCTGGATGAATTTTGGGTTTTTTAGACGTTAGGCTTCATCTATTAACATAATAGATTAAACTTATTAATTAACGTAATTGTTAAATTAATTTTAACGGTGTTGAAAAAAATTAACTGTGATTAAATGCGTGTTTAAAACGGTTAAGTCAAAGAAAGTTCGGTATTTAAATAGACTCAAACGAAAAATAGAGGAATAGAATGGCTCACTTAAAAATTTAAGTTTTTTGTGGCCTAAAATAGTTAGTTTGGGATTTATTTAGCATTTTTTCCTATATATATATATATATATATATATATATTTATTTATTTTTATGATGAACTAAAATATACATATTTTGTTTCATATTTTTCTTGTTTAAATTTTACATATTAAAAGCATGACAAATTTTCAACACGTTTTTTTGGTATGGCATTTAATTAGTGTTGCAAACTTGCTTTAATTCTACATTTGACCAAATAACATAAAGGACATTTAATGTTGTATTATTTTTTTCTTAAGCTAATCTCTAACTCATGAAAATGAATTGAACGTTAAAAGTCATTATTTTTACAATAGTTTTGCTTATTGAAACTCTAAAAGGTAAGAATATAAACTTAATTTTAACCCAAAAAAAGAGTTTAAAAAAAAAAAAAAAAAAATAGAATAGAAGTTTAGTTTTGTCTTATTTTTTAATTTTTTAAAACATACATGTATTATTATTATTATTATTATTTTTTAACACAACTTTATTATGATTAAACTGTAGATACAAAATAATCTTCATACAACGGGATAGAAATACATTTAGGTATTACATCATATGATTTATATAAATATAGAACATTGATTATAATTGATCAAGCTGTGTGGAACTTTATTACTTCTTCGGGGGATCCATTGTAATATGACATCTGCAAACTTTTGTCGCCAATATTCATAATCCCGGGCCCAATTTGTGAGTTTGTAGTTTTTTGTTTTGTTGGAGAGTATGATGACCAATTGTTGACATTCACCTTCAAAGATTAATCTTTGAAATTCATTTATCCAAGCATGTTGCATTGCCATAACAAGGGCTTGTAATTCAGCTTCCAAGGCCGAGTGTACGTGATTACCTAAAGCATGAGCTGATTGTATGTATCTTCCGTTTGAGTCGCGAAACACCCATCCAGATCTTGGCTTATTTACGGGATTGGTGAACGCTGCATCGTAGTTGCATTTGATATAATCAAAAGGTGGCCGTTTCCAATCGAAATGGTATCGTTGTGGCTTATGTTTGGTTTTTAGCGGGTTGTTGGTTCTCCAATTTTCAGCCTCACTAATCGCTCGTTGAACGATAGTTTCCCAAGAGTCCCGTTTTTGTTGGAAAAGTAGATGGTTTCTGCGTTTTCAGATATGCCATAGTAACCAAAGATGTAGGTTTTCATATGTAGTATCTTCAACCAACCGTGTTGTGCTTGTTAGTAATTTTTCCAACTTGAAAGCAAATGAACTAGTGGCATCGAGGAGGTTAATATTGGGAAATATTAGAGACATGTGGGCATATAAAGAATAGATGATTTAAAGTCTCATCTTGTCCACAATCTTGACATGCAGCATCTGAAATTAAATGTCGTCGGTGAAGTTCATATTTTGTTGCCAAAATATTTCGTGTTATACGCCATAAAAAATGTTTTAATTGTGGTTGTATATCAAGCCTCCAAATTTTCGGATGTAGTCCTAGAGAAGTAGTGGTACGATCCTCTGTTATTCCAGGAGAAAACAATTCGAATGCAAGTCGATATCACGAGCGAACAGAGTAACATCCATTGGCGCATATGACCAAACAACTAAATCCTTTGTTTTGACAAAAGGTAATTTAATCTTTTGTATCAACTCTGCATCATCGGAATGTATCCATGCATTCACTCGTTCCATATTCCAGGAATTTGATTCTGTAATTAACATCGAGACAGTGCCATCATGTTGAAAGCCTTCTAGTTTTGGAGTTGGAGCTCTTGGAGGATGCGTGGGTAGCCATTTATCATTCCATATATGTATAGATTGTCCATTTCCTATAATATAATTACAACCCGCATTGAAGATATCTTGTCCAAAGAGTATTGAACGCCATCCATACGAAGGTTTCGTACCCAGCTGTGCATTGTGAATATTTGTTGATCGAAAGTACCGTCCTTTTAACACTCGAGCAAGTAGACTATTAGGGTGTTCTTTAATTCTCCAAAGCTGCTTTGCAAACAAAGCTTTGTTGAATAATTCAATATCCCTAAATCCTAATCCTCCTTCGCTTTTAGGTGTTGATAGTTTATCCCAGCTGAGCCAGTGCAAAGACCTTGTTGTGTTTGCCGTAGTCGGTTTTGACCACCAAAACCTTGCCATAAGGTTGACAATATCCTCAATAATTCCTTTAAGGAGCTTGAAGCATCCCATAGAATAGATCGGCATTGCAAAAGCAATAGATTTGAGTAAAATTTCTCTACCACTTAACGAGAGAAACTTCTTGGACCATCCAGCAGTACGTTGTTGGATCTTATCGATTATTGAGCGGAAGACCTCTATCTTCTTCGAACCAATTGTCTCAGGCAATCTCAAGTACTTCCTAGTACCACCATCATTATGAATTTGTAGGAGATTACGAATCCTGTTTTTCTGAGCTGGATCAACTCGTGACCCAAATGTGATTGCTGATTTAGAGTAGTTAATTAATTGTCCAGAGGCCCGTTCATATTGAGTAAAAATATATTTTAGAACTCTAGATGAGTGTTTATTAGCATTACAAAAGAACAGTGAGTCATCAGCGAAGAATATATGACTCACAGATGGTCCATTGTTACTAATCGTAACTCCACGTATTTGGCGTTGGTTTATTGCTCTCTTAATCATATAGCTTAGGACTTCAGTGCATAAGATAAATAGATAAGGTGATAGTGGATCACCTTGCCTCAATCCACGACCCGGGGAAAATGATCCTTGTGGGGTTCCATTGATTAGCGTAGAAAAAGTGACAGATTTGACACACATCATTATCCATCGCACCCATTTAGGTGCGAAATTCATACAGCGCATTGTATGTTCCAAGAAGTCTCATTCTAATCGATCATAAGCTTTTGAAATATCCGTTTTTATTGCCATATAGCATTTTTAGACTCTTTTGCGTACCTTGAGAGAATTTAGTATTTCATGGGCAACGAGGACGTTATCAGTAATCATTCGATTAGGGACAAAAGCAGCTTGTTCTTCAGCAATTAATGATGGAAGATGACTTTTCAGACGGTTTACTAAAATCTTTGATATTATTTTGTAGCTTACATTGCAAAGGACAATAGGTCGAAAATTCTGTATATGTTCTGGTTTATCCGTTTTAGGGATTAAACAGATGTTGGTATGATTAAGCATAGGATCCAACCGCTCATGATCAAAGAAAGCGTGAACTTCGGTATAAACACTCTGCTTTATTATATTCCAATGACGATGATAAAAATTCGCTGGAAAACCATCTGGTCCTGGGGCTTTCGTTGCACCAATGCTAAGTATCGCCTGATCAATTTTGTTATGACTTACCCTTCGTGTAAGCTCGTCATTCATCGCATTGGTAACCTTACTCGGGAAGTTATTGAAAATCTGACTAAAGCTTGACGGATCACTTCGACTCGTGAATAATTCTGTGAAGTACGTCGTAGCAATATTAGAGAGCTGAGCAAGATCTGTCTGTCGTTCCCCGTTAATGTCGGTGAGGGCATAGATTTTGTTCATAGCTTTACGTTGTTGAGTACTATGAAAGAAAAACTTTGTGTTCCGATCTCCATTCTTGAGCTAGTTGTTTTGACTCTTAACGCGCCAAAATTCTTCTTCTCGAATATATGCAAGATTTAGTTGTTTTCGATACTCTTGAACAGTTGAAGTGGATGAACCTTTCTTCAAAGCTTCCGACAACCTAATTTTATATAGCTTGATTTCCTCCCTAGACGCTTTGTCCATCTTGATAGTGAGCTTCGACAATGGCTGAGTTGATTATGTAGCGAATTGTTGTGACTCAAATTGTTCTTCAAACCGTTAGATATAGCTTCTTTAAACCCATCATATGAATGATATCTATCATCATATTTGAATTTTTGTTGTTGTATTGGGCTATCAAAGAGGATTTTGGTAAGTACCGGTCGATGATCGGACACCCCAACTTCTAAGAATTCCCGAAAATGATGCTGGGAATTGATTGATTCACCGAGTATTAACCAAAGTTCGGTCTAAACAACTTTGAATATCCGATTTATACCTCTTGCCAAACCACGAAAAACGGTCGCCAATATGTGCTAAATCTCGGAAGTCACATGTATTAATCATATGTCGAAAAGGTTGAAAGGAGCGTTCAGATCGAACCCGACCTCCTATTTTTTCGGAGTTGTCTTTCAGTTCATTTAGGTCGCCAATACACATCCATGGTTCATTACGGTTATGAGCAATGGCTTCTAATTTATTCCAAATATTTTGTCTAAACGCTTGTTGTGGATGTCCATAAACACATGACAAATAGAAGTCAAAGCCATTCATATTAACTTGAAGGTCGATTACATGGGAACAAACTGAAACATAAATAGATGATTTCCACATAACTACTAACCCACCACTACAAGCTAAAGGAGAAACGATCTTAGAGAAATTAAATCATAACTTAGATACCACTTGATTTACATAAGCATCTTGTTGTTTGGTTTCCATAAGGAAAATGAAATCTGAAGCTAAACGTTTTGTTAGCTCCTCTAGATGTCGAACTACCAGGTCATTTCCCAAACCTCGGCAGTTCCAAGCGAGTGTCCTCATGGATCCCTTGGTGGTATCAGGCCCACTGCGCCTCCGAATTCATTGTTTTGAGCAGATTCTTCATCACTTAATTCACGGTCCGGAACCGACCTTAAAGTATTTAGTCCCACTTCATCGTCATGTTTTCTTTTCCTTGACACAATCTCGTCTTGGTAATGTGTTAAGTCGCCCGGTTCTTCAATCATTGCAATAGGTTCTACCTGTTGCGGCACACAGAGTTCTTCATCGTCAATTTCGCGGATGATAATACCGCTGGTTGCACGAGGTTGAACGAAACCATTGGAATGAGGATCGATATCATCTTCAGGTGGGTCATCTTGATTATCATCACCATCTCCGTTCGGTAACAAACAACCGCTTGTGTCGTGTGTGAGGAGACCACAAAGGCTACAAAAACCACGTAATCTTTCATACTTAAGATGAAGAAGAGTATTAACACCTGGATAGAATTGAAAGTTTCGTTGGAATCGGAGAGGTCGATCAATATGCCAATTAATTTTCACACGCACATAATCCAACCGGGTTTCGAAGTGTTGGTTGAACTCAACATCCATTCTCAGTCCTAAAGCATCATCGATATGTTCGACCACCTCTTAATTGAGATATTGCATTGGGATTCCTCTTATTTGAATCCAGAAAGGGATATGATTCAGTTCTATATCATCTTGTCCCGGAAACCATCTCTCAATGACCAGCATTTGGTCCGAGAAAGCCCATGGTCCGCGACGAATAACCATTTCAAGAGCTTTGGCCGATGAGAAAACGAATTGAAACCGTTGTCTTGGGAGAATTCGACCGCGAATAATACCAATATTGCCCCAACTCCGAGGCAAATTCATGATAATAGAGCGTAGGCTCTGTTTTCGCGGCATCAATGATCTTCCGATAAGGCTATGTTGATCCTCAAAAACGGCTTGGCTTACAACATCCATCGGGAGAAGTACAGGTGGATCATTGATACCCAAATCAAGTTGTTGAATTCATTGTGCCATGTTTTGATCCATTGAAAATTGTGTGTGTGAAAGAAAGATATAATTTTTGTGTGATGAAGGTGAGTATGGCGATGTGACAAAGATGGAGTTTTTGTGTAAGGAAAGTGAATATGTTGATGTGAGAAGGGGAATGTGTTGATCATCAAAACCCACGATTGATCGTGGTAAAAAATTAGTAACTGTCAAGAAGCAGTTACGTTCAACATAAGGCAACTGTCGAGATATTTGACATCGAAATTTTGGAATTTCGGGAGTAATCGTCAATTTCCATGATTGGAATCTCCATAGAAATCGGGAATTGAAGAGAAGATTTGAAAACAAAATCTCCTTAAAAATCGCTGATAATCGTTTGACAGAGAGCATTATATTATATAAAAAAATGTCAAACTATTATTATTATTTTTATTATTTTTTAAAAATTAGACTAATTTTAATCACATTTAGTTACCATATTTTCCTCCTAATTTTGAAAATATTTTGACCAAGTTGTTAAAATTGTTATTTCGTAGTTAGACTAACACTACTTGACCCATCATTTTGACCCGATTCGAGTTCAGAATCCGACCCGATAGTTAACAAATTGCATAAACGACAAGTTTACGCGTGGTAGCCATTAATGATTGTGACGGGTCTCTTCCTAACCTAATTAGTTTCACTTTAGTCCCTCATCTTTTTTTATTTTATACAAAGTAAGGTTTCTGATCCTATAGTCTCTTGTATGATCGTCCCTTATTTTCTACAGATTTTATTTGCTTCACACAAATATTTAAATGTTTCACCATATGTCCAAAAGCAACAAAAAAAATTGCAAAAATGTTATATTCATCAATCAAATATAAAAGATACTAGTTACAACAATTTACAAAAAAATTAACAAATTATATTTATTTAAATTAAAATAGAACCGAAATAAAATTGTGCAATATCCCATAAATGAAAGCCAAAATTTAGTAGGTTTTGTAAGCATAATAAATCATAATATTGTTCGTTTGTTCAATTATAAATAAAATTTGATTATTGAAATTTTCTATCTATTTGAAAAAATTGTTCACTATAAATAGAATCTGACTATTAGTAATAATAAATATATAAGTGTTTTAGTTAAATAAAATAATTATCGTTTGATGATAAATAGTAATAAGTTTATAATAAATTTGAATTCATTATATCAATTAGTAATTATAATTTGAATACACAAAACATCAATTAGAAATTATAATCTTATATAAAATCACAAAATATTTTTAACTATGGATTATAAAAATAAAATTGTGAGTTTAACCAATAATGCATCATCTAAAATTCCAATGTAATATATTCTCCAAAAGTGACAATCAACAAAGTCTGAGGCAAAAAAGTAATAATCTTAAATTAAAAGCACTAAATGAAAAAATATTAAAAAAAAGGATTCTTTCACACGAATTTTGACTCGCTTAGTAACAGTTTTATGTAAACAATGTGGCTATTTATAATCTTCACTCTCTACTTTCTCTCTCTATTCTCTCTTCTTTTCGATGTTCTTCAGATTTTTCGCTGATTTACAACTTTTCCTCGATTGATCGGTAAATTTTTTCTTTCGCAATTGTATCAGTGGTTGAGGTTTTACTGCTCCGTGTTTGTTTCTGGATCTGGCGAAGATTCTAATTCGAAATTATTGCGTTTCTCCGATGAATCTCTGTGGATGTGTGTTTCGAGCTTCTGCTAATGGTTTAATTGCGAGACCGTGTTTCATACTCTATCGATATGGTTGTTGGTAGAATTGAACGATTCTGAGTAAATTGAGTTCTGCTTTAGCTAGATTACCTCAATTTCGTCCCAAATCCGATTCGAATTGCTTATGTAAGAGCTACTTCTTGCAGTTTACTTGATACTTTTGGTTTGATATCTGTTGTAGTTTGTGTTAAGGTTTTAGGTCTATATCTTATCAGTTTGCTCCGAATTCGACTTCAGTTATCTGTGTATTGGATTGATATTGCATTTCTTCACTTATTTTTGGTTAGCAAAGTTCTACAGATGGTTAGGAGTCACTATTGATTCTTTGTTTTGTTTTTTTGTAATCTCAGAAAGTTAAGAGGATGGTTTCAGAGGCTTGGTTTCGTAATCTATGGAAGTTTCCTAAGAAAAATGAAGGTAATAAAGAGAAGAAGGTGGTGCTCGGAGTTTTAGCTTTTGAGGTTGCAAGTTTGCTATCGAAACTTGTTCATTTGTGGCAGTCCTTAAGTGATAAGAATGTTGCAAGGCTTAGAGAGGAGATTACACATTCCGCAGGTATAAAGAAGTTAGTTTCAGAAGATGATGATTTCGTTGTAAGATTGATTCAAGATGAAATGATAGAGAACGTAGAGAATGTAGCGAAAGCTGTAGCTAGGCTCGCTAGAAAATGCAACGATCCTAAGCTGAAGAGCTTTGAGAGTTGTTTCAGTGAGATGATGAAGACTGGGACTGATCCATATGGTTGGCAGTTTGGGTGGAAGAAAATGGATAAAAAAGCGAAGAAAATGGAACGTTTCATCTCATCGAATGCAAGTCTTTATCAAGAGACTGAGATTTTAGCAGATCTTGAACAGAATTTCAAGAGAATGGTGAGCAATGAATCTGCAACAGATAATCTATTGGAGTTTCAGAAACAAGTTCTATGGAAAAAACATGAAGTGAAAAATCTGCAGGATGTGTCTCTTTGGAACCGTACTTATGACTATACCGTCCTTATCTTGGTTAGATCAATATTCACGATCCTAAGTAGGACTAAACATGTTTTTAATATTAGTTACAGAGCACAAGCTAGTGATATTAGCTCTGCAGATTCTGATTTCATTGGTCGTAGCCACTCGGTTTCTACAGTTTTGACATCTTTGTCTTATCAGTCTACAACAACGGGTCCTCCTAGATTTGCTTCTGGCCCCCTTAGAAAACATACAAGTCCAGCATCAGGTTCAGTTGCTACAAGGTCCACAAAGATGAGTGATTTCCTTTCGGGTTCTCTCAACACCCAATCCCCGAACTCAGGTCCTCTCGTCGCAGAAAAGAACAAACGTTTCAAGTTTTACTCAGGTCCACTAGGAAAGATCACTTCTAAATCAGGACCACTTATCGGTATGAGCAAACATAACAAGAAGCTGAAGCAAACCCCAGAAAGACCTTCAGTTTCCTCAACGAAAAAGCAATCAAAACCTAACCGTTTAACACAAGTTGGCCCGTTTAAAGGCTGCATAGTGTCTCACGATGGGATTACTCCTTTCACCACTAGGAATCAGAATGAAGCTAGGAATAGTAATGCCGAAGACTCGACACTTCCTTCTCGACCCAAGTTATCTGATGCTGCTCCTGATACCCTTGGTGCCGCTTGCTTAGCATTACACTATGCTAATATAATCATCGTGATAGATAGATTTGTTGCATCTCCTCATTTGATAGGCGACGATGCAAGACACGACTTGTACAACATGTTACCAGCGAGCGTGAGAGCGTCACTAAGAGAAAGACTAAAGCCATACTCGAAAAACTTGAGTTCCTCAACAGTTTATGATCCAGGACTAGCGAAAGACTGGACAAACGCAATGGTGAGTATCTTAGAATGGTTAATTCCATTAGCTCAGAATATGATAAAATGGCAATCTGAGAGAAGTTATGAGAATCAAAGCTTGGTTTCAAGAACACATATAGTCCTTGCACAAACACTTTACTTTGCTAATCAGAAGAAGACAGAAACCATCATTACCGAGCTTCTTGTTGGACTCAACTATGTCTGGAGATTTGGTAGAGAACTTAACGCTAAAGCTCTTCAAGAGTGTACCAGTAGTAAATCTCTTGAAACTCTCCAAGATTAAACCATTAAGTCTACGTTGTTACTACCTCATTGACCTAAACCGGTGAAATTAAGTCTTATGCAGTTTGGACCGAACTCAAGGACGAAAAAGCTCTATTACCATGAGAGGTATAACGATATGAACTACTCTTTATCTTATTCTGCTTAGTAGATTGCAAATTTTGACTAGTAGTAGGATGATGATATCGCATTGTATATTGTTATGCCATTTTATTTAGAAAGTTAGATTTGGGATTTGGTTTATGTTGGCTTGATAATGACACTTAAAAGATTGAAATTAGTTGTAGACTGTTTTTTGTTCATCTTTTGTATGATCATTCTTCCCTAGTTGGATTTTCAACATGGGTTTTTTTATTATAATATTAAATGTATGGTTGACAAAAATAAAACATATTCCGAATATAGTTCCCGACTTGTGGTGTTTATAAAAATATTTGCAATATAAAATAAAATTATCTAGTTTTAAAGTTTTGTTTCACTGAAAGAATTCAAAAAAGAAAAAGAAAAAATAGAGTTGGAAACAAAATGTTAGTGATTTACATTTGGATATTGAAACGTTCAACAAAGATATGACCGTTCTTCTCTTTTTTCAGTCTAAAAACTTTTATTGAAACATAAAATATTACATAAGAGTCAACAATACAAAATTTTAGAAAAAAATTATTATATAAGCCATACAATGAAAACTATATCAAAGAAAAAGTGAATTAAATATGCTCTCTTTTAAAACAAGTCCTAGTGACACTCGCTAATAGATAAGTAAACAGGTTATATTTCTTTTTGATAAGTCATTTTACTCGAATGTGATAGACATATTTTATTGGCACCACTTTTTAGAAACTCCATATCACAGAAAAAACTAATACTTTCTAAATATAATCTTGAAAATTCGACTAACCAATACCAATCAATCCATATTAAAGTCACTATTATTAATTTTGCTTTCGATTTGCGCATGATGAAATACTCATTGTACAATGAACCTTTATCTTGGTATGAAGATGTGTGAACAAATTAATATCCTTGTCTTCCACCATTTTTATTGGCAAAAAAAATCCCATATTGCTAGTCCATTGCAACACTTGAATAGGTGCTCTTACGATTTGCCACCCATTGTCGTCAAATTACAGCCTCGTAATCGGAAGCGCACAACGCTGGAACAATTTTATTATCTTCACATCGGCCGATCATGGCGGTATTTGTTGTCGGATTTGATATTGAAAAGAACATAAATCTCCAAAGAATTTTACTGGAGAAAAAACACAGCTGAGAAATTTGTGCCAGGGAACAAAGCCAGCAAATTCAAACACCTAGAAAAGACGAAAAGTATTTATCGGAAGAACACTCTAAAAAGAAGAAGAGTGGTGAAGAAATTCTCTAATTTGGTTTTGATGAAGGAGAATGTGCAATCCAATCCAGATTGTATTAAAGAGTTGTGTTTAAAATAAAAAAACTAAGACAAACGACAAAGATAATTGATGGCCCGAACCGCCGGGAACGAAAACTTGGTACGAAGAAGTTGCAGACAGAGATGTCGAAGAGACATGTTTCGTTTTAAAAATTTGATATATGATCATTCTTCTCAAGCGTGAAATATTGATCATGTTCGATTTAGTATCTAGATATTGTATATGGCTCCAGACTCTAAGATACTGTTCATTTTTCCTTTAAAAAATATGTATCCAGATTCACTATCTATATACTAATTAATTTGTATCCCAAAATCTAGATACTAGAGATACCAAAAAATAGTATTTGAATGCAGAATTTGTATCTCAAAAACCAGAAGACCATATTACCCATAAAGTTTTAAAAGCTAAAGTGATTAAAAAATTAATTTTCTAACCAAAAATTATCACAAAAGAAATTTGTCGACGCCAAAACAATCTCGCCAAGAAAAATTTCGGCAACAAATTTCCGCCACAAAAGTTTTCCGAAAAATTTTCCGACAAATTTTTTTTTGCCAAAAGTCTTTGGTCAAACATTTCCCGTAAATAAAAAGTTTTCCCACCAAAAAATTTCTGTCAAATTTAATGAAATATAAAATTAGTTAGGTTTGTAATACATAAAATGTCTTTTTAGTCATTTTTTATCAAATTGTATTCGATACTATTATAAATACCAAAACAAACAAAAATATATATATATATATATATATAGATACAATATTTGTATACCAAATATATATATGGAAAAGAACGAAAATTTTAATATATAGATACTAAAGCTCTGTTCGTTTCAGTATCTAGATCTTGTATCTGACTCCAGATACTGAGATATTGTTTGTTTTTTCTTAAAAAAATTTGTATCTAGATTCAGTATGTAGATACTAATTAATTTGTATCCCAAAATCTGGATACTAGAGATACTAAAAAAAGTAGTATCCGGGTACAGTAGTTGTAACTCAAAAACCAAAAAACTATAATACCCTTAAAGTTTAAAAAGCTAAAATGATATAAAAGATTGATTTTCTAACCAAAAATTTTCACAAAGAAATTTTTTCAGAAAAATTCCTGTAAAAATTTTACCGACAAAAATTTCCCGTAAATTTTTTCACCGAATATTTTCCGCCAAATAAATTCCAACAACAAATTCCTGCCAACAAAATTCCGTTAAAATTTCCCTCCAATTAGTTTTTGGTCAAACAATTCCCGTAAAAATTCCAGCAAAAAAAATTCCATAAAAATTTAACGAAATATAAAATTAGTTAGGTTAATTAGTTAGGTTTGTAGTATATAAAATGTCATTTATGTCATTTTTATCAAATTGTATTTACATACTATTACAAATAGCAAAACGAACAAAAATCCAACTTTAGTATATAGATATTGAATCTGGATATAAATACGGATATTGTATCCAGATACAAAAACGAACAGCGCCTAAATCTGGATATAAATACATATATTGTAGCCATATACAGAAACATACAGATCCAAAATCAATACTTGTAAATATATATTTTTTTGTAGATATTTGCCCACATGAGAACTCAGTCTAAAGGTGCAGTCTAAAGGTGCTTGAGACAACACTAGATCACTATTACTGGACTATTTTTGCTCGGTTTACTTGTAAAAGATTTCAGTAAGAATGAAAACTCTAATTTTTATGAACTTTAAAATTGGTAAAATATTGATATGATGTAACAAAAAAAAAATTTAGGTTGACTTTACTGGTCTTTCAATTTTATCTATCCAATTTTTTTTTCTAAACTTTGGATCTTTCTAATTTCTCTTCTAAACTTAATTTCTCCTTATCCGATCCCTTCAACAATTCGTTGTCATCATTTTATCCCCAAACGATTTAGAACACTAGTTTACAATTTAAATTATAAAAAATGATAACAAATCGTCTTTTAGTTTAACCCAATATATTTTACGTTAAAATATTTTTAATATTACTTTTAAACTAATACAACAAAAATGTTTTAAAATCAAATAAATTAATAAATTAAATATTTTATAATATTATAATAATTTAAATTAATAAATTAAAATATTTTTAATATTTAAAATAAAATATTTAATTTATTATTTTAATTGATTTTAAAATATTTTCACTGAAATAATAAATTAAAATAAAATATTTTTAATATTAAAAACAGAATATTTAATTTTTTATTTTAATTGATTTTGAAATATTTTAACTAAAATAATGAATTAAATATTTATAATATTATTTTAAAATAATAAATTAAATTAAAATATTTTGTTGTATTAGTTTAAAAATAATATTAAAAATATTTAAATGTAAGATTTAATATTAAAAATATTTTAATGTAAGATTTACTAGGTTAAACCAAAACGCAATTTGATATCATTTTTTATAAGTTAGATCGCAAATTAGTGCTTTAAGTCGTTTTGAAGGGTAAAATGATGACAACAAATAGTCGAGAAGATGGGATAAGAAGCAATCTAAATTTATGTGAAATATTAAAAAGCTCCAAAATTGAAAAAAAAAATAATTGAGAGACAAAGTTGAAAATCTAGTGAAGTAAGCCAAAAAAAACTAATACTTAGTTATTTAACTTCTAATGATTTTATGTTAAAGAAACCTTTAACAATGAAAATTTTAGGTAGATGAATTTTGTTCATCTTTCCATTCTTTTAGATATGATTGGTGAATTTGGTGTACTAAAAGAAAACTTTAAAGCGATTTACTGTTTTTCTCACCAGATTTACTATTCAACGACTTTTCACAAATCAGAAGTCAGAACCACCATTATAAATGTCTATTTTAATTTTCAACTAAACAATAATATGTTTCCAATCATATAACATAGCTTATAACCATCATTATTAAAATATAGTAATTATCTAACTACATTGTGAAAATCTGCAAATTAGTACGTATATAAAAAAACAACATATAAAATATACTACTAGAATATCTAGGATGATATATCAGTTGGAAATCTTCGAAAAATGGTCATAAAAATCTAAAATTTTGTCATTAAAATATAATAACCAGAATCAAAACATGAAAAGTGATTGATACATTAAATAATTCTAGTTGTATAATGGTGATGCCTCAACTTTGTAGAGTCTTGTTTCAACACGTTGTATACTAAATTAGTCTTTAATACACTAAGTCAAGTAGTTGGGTTGAAACCTAATAATTTACAATCAATTTCGAGCCGTTGATTTCAGGTTCGTGTTCGGTTTTTGTTTACTCTTGTGTCAAACTGATTATTCTGGAAACAAAAGTAATGATTTTTGTGGATAAAATTGGACGACCAAGACTGGTTTTTAGATATGTGTGAAGAAGACACATTATCCATATATATTTTTTGATAAAAGTCACTCAGTATTTTAGTAAAAATTAGTTGCAACATAATAACAACACTTCCTCTCTCTATTCTTGCTCTCTCTCTATTCTCTCTCTGATATCTCAGATCGGAGATTCTTAGAGACGGCAGAGGGATAATACGGAGGCCCACAACCGCCTCTCCCGAGCCTTACCACTTGCTCCGCAACCCCTAGGCTCGCCGTCAAAATCCAGAGGCGACGAGTTCCCCGTTCTTCTTTTCACCCGATTTCATTTCAGATCTCATTCTCCCCTTTCAACTTTTTTCACAACGGCATCGGTTGAGGTTGAAGAAGCTTTGTGGTGGTGGAACCGGCCAGCTCCGCCGTAGCACAGATGCACGGAGGTCGGTGAGCAAGGAGAAGAGGACCTCAAAGTTGGTTTTCCGGGTTGACTCGTTTGCGGAAAGAGAAGCGTCGACCTCTCGGTTGTGGCGCGGGGACCGTCGTCGTCGGGAGGAGTCGCCAAACCAAGCCCAAAGGCGGTTCATCCCGTCCCTGAAATCCACCGAAAAACTACCCTCTCACCTCCAAACTCGTCGTACAATCGTCGAACCAGGCTCCTCCTTCCAACTGTAAAATGGTTACTTGCGTGGGTGGCGAAAAAGGTGATGTCTCTTCGCTGCTTTAGCGCCGCCTCTGGGTCGCCGGCGGGGCAGCAGCGGCAGATTCGCAAAAGTCGGCGGCGGCTAGGTTCTTCAAGGGTTCTCTTTTTAGAATTAGGGTTTTCTTTAGTTCTATCTCTGGGCCTGGGCCAGTATTGGGATCTAGAAAACCCATGCTGAATCTAGTTGTTGGGTTGAGTTTGTTATCAGATTTGTTTATTGGGCTCTCTTTTTAGAAAGCTCATCCTGTTTTTTGGGCTGATTAGATTGTAATGAGCTACATTTTGATTTATTAAATAAAACTTTTATCAAAAAAAAATTTTAGTAAAAATTATTTATTAAATAAAGGTAAAACAATCAAAACTAAAGTTTTTAACTTTTAAGTTGTCATACTGAATAAAAGTGTGGTGATTTAGAAAATTAAACATGGACTGATTTTCTTTTCATTTTAGACCCGGCCAGTTTTATGATATTTGATGCTTAAAATTTAAGACAAAAATGATGTCTTTCAATCTATATACGCAAATAAGGATCGTACTCGTTTCAAGGAATACTCTTCACACTTAACCAACTTTGCTACATATGATACCTGATTTTTGATGCCCCTAATATTTATATAAATTATACGTCCAAACCTCTTATTTCTCCAGTTTTCCATCAGGACCGGCCCTGATTTTAGACAAAACTTAAAATATATTATGTAAAGTATATATTCCTCTCGTTTAAATTAGTTTTCTCTTAGAGTTTTTCTCAAATTAAGTATCACTTTAGATGTTTAATGCAAGTTTTGTTATTAATTTGTATATTTAACTTTATTTTAATAAAAATAAAAATAATCATTTCACATTTTAAGAATATAAAAAATTAATATGTTTTTATGTGTAAAAGATGAAACAGAAATTGGGTTTGGTGTGCAATTGAGGTTTAGTAATTCTCATTGTGTAAGTTCTATTGGACTAAGTGGAGGTTTGGCATTGTTTTGGGATTCTTCCATCTCAATTGTATTCTCTTTTCTTTGTGAAAGACTTATGGATTGTCATATAAATAAAGATGATCTTATCTATTAAATATCTTTTTTTATATAGTCATCCTAATCGGTCTTTGAGGCACATTTTTTGGGAGAAATTACAAAGAATAAGTGTTCAAAGACAAGCTCCTTGGCTCTTATGTGGGGATTTCAATGAAATTCTTCAAGTTAATGAGAAGAAAGGTGGCACCCGAAAGGTCCCCCCATTCGCTTTCCGACTTTCAAACTTTAGTCTCCGTTTGCCAAATAACCGACTTACCTTTTTCTGGTAACAACTTTAGTTGGGTTGGTAAGCGAAGATCTCACACGGTTCAATGTTGTTTAGATCGAGCTATGGTGAACAAAGAATGGCGAGCCCTTTTCCCAGCTTTGGAAACAAAATTCTTGGACCTTAATGAATCGAATCACTGCCCGGTGATCATCTCCATTAAACACTCGGTTGAAACATGAAAGAAGGTTTTTTTTTTGATGCAAGACTTTGTGACAATCCGGAATTTGAAGCTGTTGTTAAGACAGGTTGGAATTCCTTACCAGCTTCGATATCTCTTAATCACCGGACTCACCAATGTAGAGCCTTCATCTCTAATTGGAAACAGGATCATGATTTAAATGCTTCACATAATATCAAATTATTTGAACGACGTATTGACGAAGGGATGACTGATTCGAACGTGTCTACTCCACAACTTCATGACTTACGTCTTCAACTTGCACATGAACATAGATGAAATGAATTATTTTGGAAACAAAAATCCAGAAATTCATGGCTAACTTCAGGTGATCGAAACACGCGCTTTTTTCATGCTTTGACCAAAAATCGTCGAGCAAGGAATTCTATCTTTTCTCTTCAATCATCCACTGGTGAAGTTTTACGCGGTAATCATCACCTAGCCAATGAAGCAAAGATGTATTTCCGACAACTCTATACATCTGAATACAACCATGCTTCCTCTCACATCCTTTCTACAATCAAGCCGGTTGTGACGGATGACATGAATACTTCCTTACTTCGTCCAATCTTGGAATCGGACATTTTCGAGGCTGTATTCTCGATTGGGGGTACCAAGGCACCTGGGCCTGATGGTTTTACTGCAATTTTCTATCAAAAATATTGGACAACGGTTAAACCGCACATCATCGAGGCGGTTCAACACTTTTTCTTGTATAGTATTATGCCTTACGACATCAATCACACCAACCTCTGTCTATTGCCAAAGTCACCAGCCCCCAAAACAATGCAGGATTTCCGCCCCATTGGTTTGTGCAACGTTTTGTATAAGATAATTTCTAAGATCATAGTCGCTCGACTTAAGCCACTAATGGACTCATTAATATCAGAACAACAAGCAGCTTACACTCTGAGACGTTACATTACTGATAATGTTTTGTTAGGTCATGAAGCCTTTCATGCTCTCAAGTCTCAACGACAAACAACGTGTACACATATGGATGTTAAAACAGATATCACCAAAGCATATGATCGTTTGGAATGGCCTTTTCTCTGAGGGGTACTTCAGCGTAAAGGTTTTAACTCCCATTGGGTCTCTTTAATTATGGAATGTGTAAGTTCGGTATCTTATTCTGTTCTAATTAATGGAAGTCCTTACCATCGTTTTACGTCTTCACGCGGATTACGTCAAGGGAATCCCTTATCCCCTTATCTTTTCATCCTAGCTAGTGATGTCTTAAGCTTTTTAATCATTGATGCTCATTCAAATAAGACACTAGAAGGACTACGGATAAGTCACGGCGGCCCAGTGATTTCTCACTTATTATTTGCGGATGACTCTATGTTTTTTGTTAAAGCTGATCATCACAATGCACAAGCTCTGTTAAAAATCTTTCACGATTATGAAGCCATCTCGGGTCAGAAGATCAATCTTTCTAAGTCAACAATTACCTTTGGACGCCATGTATACCATCACACTCGACAGGCAATACAACAGATTCTCGGCATCTCGACAATTGGGGGTGGGGGAAAATATCTAGGCCTTCCCGAACAATTTCACCATAATAGAACTACCATGTTCCAATATATCCTCACCAAAGTGCGCAACAAAGTTGATAATTGGCATACACGCTTTCTATCCCCGACTGGCAAAGAAACTCTCATTAAGAGTATCGCTTTATCCATGCCGATTTACTCAATGAATTGCTTCAGATTACCTGGAGCTGTTTGTCAAGATATAGATAAACTCTTATCCAGATTTTGGTGGGGCTCGACCACTTCAAAACGAAAGATGTCTTGGTTTGCTTGGTCTCGTCTTGCACACTCTAAACCTTCTGGTGGTCTCGGCTTTCGTGATTTGCAAAATTTTAACCGTGCCCTCCTTGCAAGTCAATGTTGGAAATTGATCACATGACCTACTTGCCTTCTTCACCGTGGTTTGAAACACCGTTATTTCCGTCACTCGTCCTTTTTCGAAGCACAAACCAAAGCCAATGCATCATATGGTTGGCAATCCTTACTCTTTGGCAAGGGTCTCTTACGTTCTAGCATCTATACTCGCATCGGCGATGGTAGCTCTACCTTGCTCACGGATCCTACCTGGCTCCCTTGTTGGCCTGAAAGACCTCCTTCGCTTTTCCCGGGTACACCTTCCACTCTTACCGTTGATCAACTAATTTCAAGCCAAGATCACTCATGGAACGACGATGCTCTCTACACTTATATTGAACCTTCAGATTATCATCTGATCCACAAATTGTACCTCCCTCGAGTAGCTCGACCGGATACACCTCTTTGGCGTTTTTCACGCGACGGCATTTATACTGTAAAATCGGGTTATAGGCTTTGTACACAACTTGATGACACGTCTCATGCGGCTCATATACCAATTCCACCTGATCTTGCTAACCAAATATGGCAATCGAAACTTCTACCTAAAATCAAGCATTTCCTATGGCGCCTAGCTTCTCATTCCTTAGCCACAGCAACCAATCTCTCCCATAGACATATCGATGTCTATACTCAATGCCCACATTGCTGTATGACACACGAAACAAATACTCATATCTTATTTCAATGTCCATTCGCTATTCAGACATGGCGCCAAGCAGATCTCTCTTATCTAATTGATTCCATTGATCCACCGAATCTTGTTGCTTTACTTCATATGTTTCTAGCTAATCTAAAATCTGGATGTGTTGCGTATAACCATTTACTACCATTTTTAATTCTTTGGCATCTGTGGAAGGCTCGAAACATTCTTTTGTTTCAACATCGCCCTCTTACAGTGGAGGCCACGGTCTATCATGCCAACTCTGATGCTTCGCAGTGGTCATCATTAATCTCAGCCTCATCACCACGACAACAATTCATTACAACTATTCGATGGGAACCACCTCCATTGCCTTATGTCAAATGCAACTATGACGTTAGTCATCAACCAGATAATACACATTCGGGACTTGGTTGGATCATTCGAAACAATGAAGGTACGGTCTTGTTTTGTGGCTTTGGTAAATTTCAAGGACGAATTGACACGGAAGAAGCTGAAGCAAATGCTCTATTATGGGCCATCCAATGTGTGTGGTCTTTAGGATTCCGACATGTGATCTTCGAAGGTGACAATCTTCTTCTTAATACTACAGTCATACAACAATCACCAAATCTTCGAATACAGTTCATTTTAGACGATATTTATGTTTGGCGTCATCAGTTTGAGGACATTTGTTTCCAACATCGTAAACGTGAAGCCAATATGTGTGCTGATTATTTAGCAAAATTAGCTTACACTTCGCATATTCCATTTTCAATTTTTTCTCATTGTCCTATTTTTCTGAAACACATTGTACGCATTGATTATGATTACTTGTCGAAAAAAAAAATGAAACAGAAATATACTAGTATATAATAGAAAGCTAATTTATTATTTTGCGTGCAACCCATAAAACTTTTGATACGTACATAAGGTCGGCGAACATGGGATATGTACAACAAACAAATAAACAATCTTTTTCTTTTGAATTTACGTGTAATAACAAACATTATTATGTTGTTTTCTTCATAAATTATGATACGATCCGTTATATATTCGTCATAAACTGGACTCTGGAGATAAATCTAGAAAATGTAATTAATTAATGAGTCATTTTCTAGTTAGTTAAGAGTATCATCACAACTAATCGAAATAAATTGGTGGAAATATGTACACCTAATTAATGTTTGATGGTGATGATATTATACGAAGTAGTGTAAAATGTAAATTTTTATAGTATTAAAGTTGCGAACAACTTAACACTTGGAAAGTACTTGGAGTTGGATTCTTCAATTTTAAGATGAGAGTAGTAAAGAATTTTACACAAAGCCATTTAATTTTAAGTTTTGTAGATAAAACTCGTATTCCAAAATAATTTAACCAATAATAAATTATTCTGCATAATATGAAAACATAAAAAAAAATTTACAATGAAAAGTGAAAATAATAATTATATTGAAATATATTTTTTTTAAACTATAATTATTATAAAACAAAGAGAATATAAAGCGAACCATTATATCCTTCTTTAGCTTTTTATGAGCCATGAAATTTTTTTTTAAAAATAAACGTTATTGCTCATTTTTCTTTACAAATTCGAAAGAACTGATTCAAGTGATCTCAAATCCAAAAGATTAGCAGATTTTTATACATAAATAGCAGAGTATACAAAGTTACTTCTTGAATTTCAGGTTGCTTGTCGTAGTAGGTCTTAGAGCATCTCCAATGGTTAAGCACCAATGGATGGTGTTTAACCATTTTTTTATTAAATTTAATGCTTAAGCAACTTTGTGTTAGTATTAAAATATTTTGGCCTCCAATGATTAAGATACTCTTAATGCTTAAAAAAATTGTTTTTTTTTCTATATTTCATTTAACACATTATATTTCAATTCAAAAATTGTATTTTAAATTATATTTAACATTTAGATTAAACAATTTTAGATTCTTAATTTTTTTTTTATTTTTTTAAACATTATATTTTACATATCACAAATATTTTACATATCACATTAGATTTCGGGTATTTTCCGGTTCTTTTAACATGGAATCGAACTGACTCATAACCGAACCGAATATTAGAAAAGTACCAGTTGAGTATTAGAATTTAGAATCCGAAGAACCGGTTATTATCGGGTTTTTGGTTTTTTTTAAAAAAATTAAAAAATAAACCGATCGGTTATCGAACTGAACCGAACCGAGAGCCGAAATTGAAAATTCTTTTTGTGTCGTCTACATAGGTCCGTTCGGTTCGTGAAATCTTAGGTTCAGTCCGGAATACTCGCTTCGGTTTTCTTTCACAATCCTACAAAAAAATCATGAATCCATTATAAAAAAAACAATCGATTTACAAAAAAAAAAGGCCAAAAAGCATCCAACACCTGTCAATAAACACTAGGTGCTTAAAATATTTATCTAAACATCGATGCTAAAAAATTAACTATTTTTTATTTATTTTTTAATTATAAATATATTAAGCAACTCCCTAAATACTTCCAATGAAAATAATCTTATAACATAATGCGACTTTCTAGCCAATTGAGTGAGAATTTGGAATCGTTGTTTTTTTGTTTATTAGTACTTTTCTTCCATATTGGTTTGTAAACACTCACAACATTATAACATAATCAATAAAAAAATATGTTTTCTTAAGGTGATAAAAGAATAGGATAAAACACATGGGTGTTGGAGAAATACTATAAGATATTAAATTTTTAGTCCAA
Source organism: Iberis pinnata (assembly GCA_900406425.1). NCBI lineage: Eukaryota > Viridiplantae > Streptophyta > Magnoliopsida > Brassicales > Brassicaceae > Iberis > Iberis pinnata. Next base: position 10,715 of record OVBE01001878.1, on the reverse strand, counting down.
CGATAGTGGTCAGGCGAAATAATAACAATTTAAATTTTAGGGAATATATCCGTTGATGCTCGAGTCTGATTTTTGTTCGGAATTTGGAGCATCACTTTAAAGAGTTTATTTAAGATGTTTTTAAATGATAAGATTAATCGAATTCGCTTAAATTACTCGTGTTATTAAAAAATATTCTAAAAATACTACCAAAACTAAGTATGTTTTACAAATACCATACATTATCAAAAGTTTCGAAAATATCTTTTTTTTTTAAAAAAATATCACAAAAATATTTTTGTCTAAAAATACCACAAAATTTGAAATAGCTTTAAAACTTCATATTTAAATCATAAAACCCCAAAACCAAATCTACCCTTCAAAACTAAATCCTAACCTTTATTTAGTGAACCCAAAATTTTAAATTTTAAAACTTTTTTGAAATGTGTGATATTTTTAAAATTGAACTTTTGAAGGAATTTCTCTTAAAAAGGAATAAGGCTAGTAATATCAAAGCTTGAGAAGATGGACATGAACACAAAAATTACATGGGACTATGAAAAATGAATGTGTTCCTTCTACCTACTTGTTTATATTCTTTATTTATAAAACTATTAACCACAATACATTTAAGCATGGACATTTATAATGTTACAACCTCTCTAGCTAAAACTCTAGTCATTTAGTAAGTGTATCGAATTTCATATTCCAACAAACGTGGTATGTGAGGTTTCAAATTACCATTTTCAACTCGGATGAGAAACTATGAAGTCTAAACAAAAACAGCAAAGAATAAAATTTTTGAAACAAATACCTTTTTGTGTAGAATATTTCACTATTCTTGTCAAGATATCATGTAAATTCATTACTACTAGAATTAAATAAATTGTAACAAAAACAAAGTTCCTGGTTATATTAATCATGGAGGTTTATTTGTAGAGAAAATTGGATAATAACGTACTTAAAAATTTTATAATTGGCTAAAATGGTACTTTATAAAAGTCTTTATATTTAAGTATTTTTTTCGTTTCGTGAATGATGAATATGAATTGTTTTTGTGAACGATGAATCGTCTGTGTAAATGATGAATGATTTATGTAAACAATGAATAATTCATGTGAATGAACAAGTAATACTTATTTTCAAATAAAAAATAATAATACATATTTTTTAAATTAAAAAAACAAAAGTACCTATTTATTAAATTAAATAACAAAAATACATAATATACAAAATTACTTAATTATATGCCTCTCGCCTCTCCAATCCCCCAAAATTATCCATCAATGTTGCTTAATAAATAAAATAGGTTGACCAAGTGTTTTAAGCTCACTTCAAATTGTCTTAAATGAAGTTTAAAGATCACATATTCGAATACCATTTAGAACGAAATTATACAATATTTATATGTTTTGGTATTATATCTAGAGAAATGTACAAGTTTTAGCTCATAATTCTTTGGTTAACAAAAAAAAATGTCAATCATTTAGTGGCTATCATTTAAGAAGTATTTTTCATGGTGAAAAATATCATATCTTCTCAAACACAGAATTACTATATGTCTATATCACATATTTACTAATGGAAAATGCAATTACGCTTTTAAATCATTAGAATATTCGTTAAGCAAGTTATTTAACGATATCATCCTAAAAAGAGATAGAATCTCTAACAAAAAAAAATAAACAAAATATCTATTTTTTTTTGTCATATTGATATATGAATCACAACGCACCGGTCCAACAACCCAAATTCCATAAATATGAGAAAATTTACTCGCTATGCGAACACCCTAGTTCGATTCCTAGTCTGGTAACTAGGTAGCAGAAGCGGCACACTACTAGGACACTTACTCTTTGCTAAACATAATATCTATTAAAATATCCAATCTGTAATATTTACTAAATTTATTAAGACTGCTTGAAATCCACCAAGAATTTTTCTTCACTTTGAAAACATTTATTATACTTGTTAGGCCGGCGAAAATATGATTTTAAAAAAAATAAATCTTTCATCTTGGTTTTCTATAAAGTGATCATATGATACTTAAATTAGTTTATTGCATTGGTTATAAGATGACACAAAACCACACTCTAATGTATTTAATAATACACATCTTATCTTTCATTTTCATAGTGATTGTTTATTCTTAGCTGCATACCATTGATACAACATCAAACAATATGGAGTTTGAGGACCAAGTTTGAAATTTAAATGCTTGCACTGTGATATATCTATTTATAGTTTGAAATTTCAAATGCCTTATAAATAGTACAAAAATACTCAATGCTTCAAAAGTTTCAAGGATTATATATATTTATCTAAAATTCTTTTTTACATAACGAAAAACTATTTTCCAAATATTTTTAAAAGAGCTATATATTATATAAATTTCACAAACAATTAATCTCTTTAGCAAGATACCCCTTTAGGAAACTTTGTGTAGATATGTTTAAATATTTTAGTTACCTTTAAGTAAAAAAAAAGTAGTTGGTAGTGTGAGTTAAAGTTCTATGACAAAACTAATTTATAACCCAAGCTGAAACATATCACTCAACTCTATATATTCCGTACATTACCTACAACATTGGACACAACTTGAACAAAAAAACACCCTTAACTCTCTCTCTAGCTCTCTCACTCATAAACTCTGTTTCTCTCTCTCTCTATCATTCTTCCATGGAGCTCTTCTCACTCTCTTCTTCACTCTTACTCTCTACTCTCTTCATCTTCTACATCTTCAAACTTATTCTCACCAAAAGAAACCAAAGAAACTGCTTCATGCTTCACTACGAATGTTTCAAAGGCAAGGAAGAGAGAAAGCTAAACACAGAGACTTGTGCTAAAGTAGTTCAACGTAACAAGAACTTAGGTCTTGAAGAGTATAGGTTTCTTCTTCGTACAATGGTTAGTTCAGGGATTGGAGAAGAAACTTATGGTCCAAAAAACGTTCTTGAAGGTAGAGAAGATTCTCCTACTCTTCTTGATGCTTACTCTGAGATGGATGAGATCATGTTTGATACACTAGACAAGATTTTCAACAAAACAAAAGGCTTAATCTCTCCTTCTGACATCGACATACTTATAGTAAATGTCTCTCTCTTTGCTCCATCTCCTTCTTTAACTTCAAGAGTTATCAATAGATATAAGATGAGAGAAGACATCAAATCTTTTAATCTCTCTGGATTAGGATGTAGTGCAAGTGTTATAGCGATAGATATGGTTCAAAGAATGTTTGAAACCCGCAAAAATGCTTTAGCACTTGTGGTTAGCACTGAGACAATGGGTCCTCATTGGTATTGTGGTAAAGATAGGTCAATGATGCTATCTAATTGTCTTTTTCGTGCCGGAGGGAGTTCTATTTTGTTAACCAACGCAACTCGGTTTAAAAACCGAGCTGCAATGAAGCTTGTGACCTCTGTTCGAGCCCATGTGGGCTCAGACGATGAGGCTTACTCGTGTTGTACACAAATGGAAGATAAAGATGGCCATTCAGGGTTTCTCTTAACTAAATACCTAAAAAAAGCCGCGGCTCGTGCCCTAACTCAGAACCTTAAAGTTCTCCTTCCTAGAGTCTTGCCCGTCAAGGAACTAATCCGCTACGCGATAGTTCGGGCTTTCAAGAAAAGAATCGCAACAAAGGGAGAATCTTCGACCTCAGGAATAGGACTAAACTTAAAAACCGGGCTACAACACTTTTGTATTCACCCGGGAGGAAGGGCGATTATCGAAGGAGTCGGAAAAAGTTTAGGGCTCAGCGAATACGACATCGAACCAGCCAGAATGACGCTACATCGGTTCGGGAATACCTCATCGGGTGGTTTATGGTATGTTCTTGGTTACATGGAAGCTAAGAAGAGATTAAAGAAAGGTGATAAGATACTAATGATGAGTATGGGAGCTGGATTTGAATCTAATAATTGTGTTTGGGAAATTCTTAAGGATCTTAATGATAAAAATGTTTGGGAAGATTCGATCGATCAATATCCAGAGATATCTAAAATCCCTAATCCATTCATTGAGAAGTATGATTGGATCAATGATGATTCTATGAGCTTTGTTCGATCGTGTTTGATGATTTATATCTCAAGTAAGCAGAAAGAATAATCAAATTGGAAATGTTTTCTTTATGAAAATTTTATTTATCATTTGGTTTTAAGAAAAAGTTTCCTTATTAGGTGTTATTTCTAAGTTTGGATTTTTTTTTTGTAATGTTTAGACCGACAAGTTGTTTTAGTCGACGATAGTTTTTTTCTTTCTTTCTCTACAAGAATGTGAAATAGAAGTAATAATTGATTATTTTGAATATTGTTCCATATATTCGACAGTCATCAATGTTCATCCGAAGATTCTTGAAAATATCACACTGAATTTTAGTTCTAAAAATACTACAAAAATTAGAATGATCATAAATGTAAAATAGCTTTAAACATTTAAATTTAAATCTTAACTATCTAAAATTAAAATTTTGTCCCTGTAAATTTAAACTATTCACCGTAATTATTCAGAGTCACTTTTATATTTGTGTTAATAAAAATTTTAAAATATTAATTAGAAATATGCATTTTTTTAAATATAAATTTACTTTCGTATTATTTTGAAAAAATTTTCACTACAAGAAAATAGATAATTTGCGTCGAACAATCAATTACAAATTTGCGACGATTTTACGAATAAGATGCTATGGATTGAGCAGTCATCACAAATAGTCGCAGAGCAGTTTGCGACTTATATGTGACAGAGCAGTTTGCGACTTATATGCGACTATATACAGTTGATTAAGCCAACTAATCGTAAAATTGTAGCAAATTTGAGAAAGAATAAATCGTCACTTTCCTTGTAATATTATGTTTTTGTACTCATGTTCTTAAAATTATTTACTTTTATAATTGGTTGTAGATTTGACCAAGACCAATTGGTGTAGAGGTAGAGGTAGATATTTAGAACAGTGAAGAAAAGATAGGGTAATGAATGTTGTTTGCATTTACTTTTGACAGATTTGCATTATTGTGGTTTACTCATTTAACAGTGAGCAATAAATTTTCATGTCTTGTATATTTACACATGCACATATCTATATGTGTAAAAACTTTCTGACATAATTTTTGAATGCAGTCAGAATTATTGTTAGATTGTGGAGCCTTACATAAAAATAGAAAAACATGGTCCTACGAGAGTTTGCAAGATTAAGGGAAAACACAAGAACACGCGTTTTTGTTTTTTTTATTGTACCTAAAACATAGTTTAAAAGTGATTATGTTATATTCCTTTTTTGGATATTATTTATCTAATACTTTTTTTTTGAAAAATTCTTTTAAATACCATCAAAAGAAAGTTCATACTTCAAAAATACCATACACTCTCATAAGTTCCAAAAATATCTTACACTCCAAATTTTTTCAAAAACACCATAAACATAAAAAATGAATTTTAAATATTTAAAATTTAAAACTTTGGATTTGGTTTCACTAAATAAAGTTTAGGGTTTAGTTTTGAAGGGGTAGAGTTTGGGTTTGAGGCTTTACGATTTAAATTAAAAAATTTATTTCAAATTTGTGGTATTTTTGGAATAAAAACATTTTTATGATATTTTTTAAGATTTTTGTGGTATTCTTGGAACTTTTGAGAGTGTCTGATATTTTTGGAATATATTTAATTTATTGTAATATTTTTTTTTTGATAAAAGTTTTAAGTTTTATTAGAATCAGATATAGCCCATAGTACATTTCAGCCATACACAAACATAAACCATCAATTTTACAACCCAATAAAAACTCAGAAATGGGCGTCTTTAGGCCCAGGCCCGCAAAAACCTAACCCAAAAAAACCCTAAGCAGAGAGAAGAACCCTTCTACTTTGCGCCGCCGACTTGCTGCGGGTGTGCCGGAACGACACCTCGGCGACGACATTCTGAAGCGGTTCCACCACCACCGCCCATATTGTGCCCGTTGAAATAGAGAAGGAGGAACATGACGGAAGAGAGCACACGATCGGTTGAGAGTACAAAGGTAGGTTTCCGCCGCCTTGGGAACAGATCCACTCACCTTCGGTCTAGGACGAATGGCGATTCACAGCGGACCGGTTGAGAGTACAAGGGTATTGTAATAATTGTGAGAACCCCCTACTTTTTTGTTTCTATGACTAATATTATGTATTTTAATTAGCTAAATTACCTTTAGATAATAATTTTTATGTAAAATTAAAATAGAGAAATTGAATAAATTTAAATAAACTTTATTAACCGAGGTGCAAAAATTTTAAACATCGGTTAATATTAGTGAAAGAGTAAGATTTTCTAAGAAATATAAAATCAGAGACAAATATTTTACCAAGATGAACCGAAATTAGACTTGTATATCCAAATGAAAAGAAGCTTGGTTACATTTCTACTACTCCCTCCGTTTCAAAATAATATTTGTTTTAGAGAAATTTTTTTGTTTCAAATTATTTGATGTTTTTGCGTTTTTATGCAAAACTTTAAAGCTATTTGTCATTAATATTTTGCAGAACCATTTTTGATTGGTTAGATTGGCTATAATTAATGTAATTTTTATAGAAATTAGATAAATTAAATGATGTTTTATGTTTTAGTAAACAGCGTGTAAAAACCTAAAACATCAACTATTTTGATACAGAGGGAGTATAACATTTCCAATTTCGAGCCATATATATATAGGCTTCTTTTTGTCACTATTGGCTTCATAAAAGTTATAATTGTGACTTAAAGAAGCACTGTATAATTTAATTGAATCGGCATCTTAATAAAGTTTAAAGTTACCAACAATGAGTTGGCCAAGCTGATTTAAACACAATCGTTGGTGGTGTGCTATTGGATTAAATGAGAGTTATTTGACATAGTTTGGATTTCGCCCTTAGAAAATGTATGGGCTTCGGCCCAGAACTCCCTAATTATCAGAAAAATAAAAAATAAATAAAGTTTAAAGTTTCCTATGGAAACAAAATGGGAATATAAAATTAGGAGTCTTTTCAAATTTATATTCTAAACTTAAAGTATATATATTTTGTTAACACACTTTGTATTGAGATTAAATGTTGGATACAAAGTAATCATCATGTAGGTAGTTAGTAATACATGGTCGTAGAAAATCATGATTTGTAAATAGACATATATTTGAAATTTGATCATGTGCTAAAACATATGCTACTTTACTCGAAGCTCTGTTTATCCATTGTAAACGAAACGCTGTAAATTTATCCTTCCAGTGAAAGTAATCTCGTTCCAATTCATCATCTTGTAATGATTCAGATCATTTATGAATAACTGAGTAAGTACTTGGCAATCACCTTCAAAAATCACTTTCTTATAATCCAATAACCAAGCATTTTGCATCGCCATGATTAAAGCTTGTGCTTCTACTTGTAATTTTGTCTCGACAACAGTTCTAGTAACTTGTACAGATCGTAGGTAAGTACCAAAAGAATCCCTGAATATTCAACCCACTGTTGTCCTTGTATATGAATTATGAAAAGTGGTATCATAATTGCATTTTAGTTATCCCAAATTTGGTCTTTGCCAAGCTGTATAATCACTTTTTCGTGTTCTCCTAGGTATCCGGGTGATGTTGTCTCCAGTTCTCTGCATTAGTTATGGCAGCCTGAATCATATATGTCCATGATATCTGCTTGTTTCAGGATTCTTGTGTTCTTGCCTTTGCAAATCTGCCATAAAATCCATAAAGGCAGTGATCTTTGTGTATGAGAACTTGTACTATGATAGTAGTAATTAATTAAGTTCTTCAACTTTGACAGAAAGCTTTCTGTTGGTGTAGTTAAACACAAATTTGGGAGTTGTAGTGTGTCCCAGATTCGGGTAATAACCGGATAGAGGAAGAATAAGTGAGTTAAATCTTCAGAACTTTGACACACATGACATGAGTTGCTGGAAACTCTATGTCGCCGGTATAATTTCCCTTTACTGGCAAGTATGTTTTTGATTGCTCGCCATAGCAAATATTTGTTGAATCAAGACTTAACAATTATGTTAGGTCTTTGATTAAAGTTTAGGTGATCTCAAGAAAAATTTCATATATCCTCTTAGAATAATTACATGGGTATTTATAATAAGAATACATCTTTAAAATCCTAATTACATGTTTTGATCTAATGGGTTTCGAGCTGGAAGGCCCAGCTCATCAGATCGGCTCAATTTCGCTTCAGACCTTCTAGGTTGCCTCAGGTTCTTTAGGTTGTCGTCCACCTGGGCCTTTAGCAGAAATGGGCTTTTGGACAGGTGCTAAACATGATATCAACAGCTAGTCCCCCTCCCAGGTCGGCGATGGCACAACAAGTCGTCGATTGAGCTTCCTGAATTAAAAGTCTATTTCGGCTGAAGTGCATTTAATGCTTCGTAGCCTTTCGCGAACCGTCTTCGTAGGGGCAACTGAAGCGTCGCACTTTTACAGATTCTCACTCGCAATGATTACGTTTCTCGGTAACCGCCATCTTCCTAGGGTATAAATACCCCCTCGCACCTTCATTCTCATACTTCACTTTTTCCAGAATTTTCTTCGCAGGTACAATCGCTCTCTCTTCTCTTTTCTTACTCTCTCTACAATTTCAAGCTCGGCGACTTATTTGTAACAGCTCGGTAATATCGCCGATAATAAACTATGTCTACCTCTCGTGTAAACCCTAACGAGTCTTCTGCTTCTTGCGACGAACTGAGCGCCGCCGATCTAGAGGTTGCTCCTGAAGAGCTAATTCCTCAAGGGAACTGGATTCAGCCTGATGACGAGCTGACATGTCTCGCACCTACCAGATGCACGGAGCGAACAATTCAAGATCTCATTCGAGATTTCTCCTTCTTTAATGGGATTCTGTTCCTGATCCCCAAGCCTCATGAACGATCTTGGGACTAGCCCCAAGGCTATGTCTGCTTGTATGAATCCCTTTTCAGGAAGTGTCATGTTTGGCTTCCGCTGCTGAAGTTGCTGATCTCGTATTGTGCAAGGCGTAAGATCACCATCTCGCAGTTATCTGCCCCTTCAATCATGCATATGATAGCCATAATGGCTCATCCTCACAAGTTCGGGGTGGAGGTCGGCGTAAGGTAGCTGGAAAATATGTCATCAATCAACCCGGTGGTGCATAAGAAGAAGAAGTTGAATACGAGCTTCATGTATATCAATTTCAAGCCTAGATACAAGCTGATAAACACCAAGCCGGACATAAAGATCCACGATGGGAAAGGAAAATATTTCTTCCTGAAGGTCGTGCCGCAGTCCGTCGGCGACGTAGGAAGGATCCTAAAAAAGAAATGGGCAGAGACCTTTGGTAGATACCACCTAGGAAAGCCGGGCTGAACCTGGAAAAATCCGATGATTCTAACCAAAATTTGTTTTGTTGTTTGTAGAACTTCATTTCAACTCTGGTCATTTTCCGCCGAACTTCCTCGAAGACTTTGCGAGAATTCAGGAGGCAGGGATCGTTAGAATCAAAAAGTTCGACCTCAAGCGTATCCAGCAGAGCATCCCGTTTATTAATCAAGCGAGGTCACCTAGGTACCTACTTTTATTTAGAGAAATATCTTTCTTACTGTGTTTTGATATCTTTTCAGCCGATTGGGAGCTTAACATATGTCCTTTTAAGAAAAACAAGAGAATGGGACGTCCAAAACCTATAGTTGACTATGCTACCGAGCTATGGCAATCACCTTCTAGCTCGAAGAGGAAACATGTGGAGATGTTGATACCAGGTGTAGCACCTACCCTAAAACCCCATTTCGACTCAAGGCCCAACTAGACGCTGACGTGACGAAGAGAAAGGGCCCAGGAAGACGAGAGCTATATGGGCCGACCTGACGAGCTGGGCCGTCCAGCTCGTGGCCCATTAGGGTTAATTCAATGTAATTAGGGTTTTGAGCTTGTATTCTCACTATATATACTCATGTAATCACTCCTTAATGATGGATGAAATTCTTCTAAGCTTTTACCCACATAATCTAAGACCTAAACCTATTTGTTAAGTCTTGATTCAACAGTTGGCGCCGTCTGTGGGGACTATTGCCAGAAGAAGTTCGTAATTTGCCTTTGCAGGAAAAGAAAAAACAACTAGCAATGACCACGGGATCGACTGATAACACGCAAGACAACCTTCTCATCGATCTGACGAGCAAAGAAGACAACAACGAGAAGACAACAAGCAAGGCAGAAGCCCCAGAGCCCACCGTGAAAGACCTGCTGAAACAGATGCTTCAGCAACAAGAAGAAACCGCGAAGCTATGAGCTGAATCGCAAACCCTAAAAGCACAGCTAGAGGACATCACTGCATCCGCATAAGGAAGAGACCTAGACACCATCACCCGGAACCTATTCAGGACGTCTTACCAAACTTCTCCTACAGGTNTGCAGGTTTGTGTCAACTGTTTGTCGAAAATCTGTCAGGTCCAGCTTTGGAGTGGTTCTCCCGCCTAGAGCCAGGGACCATCGACACCTTTCAGCAGCTCTCCACTGTATTCGTCAAGCATTATTCCATGTACATCGCAAAGAGAGCATCGACAACCAACCTATGGACCCTATCCCAGCGCGAAGACGAAACATTGAAGGACTTTATTGACAGGTTTAAAGGAGTTGTAGCTCGTATTGTGATTAATGATGAAGGGGCAATCGTCGCTCTATGAAAGGCGTTATGGTTTAAATCCAGGGTTAAAGGACGAGCTTCTCATCAATCCACCACAAACACTTGAAGACGCACTCCACCGAGCTAACAAATTCATC